>VWYK01118881.1:157176-190968 GCA_013399775.1 Semnornis frantzii | reverse complement strand
GCTCCAGAACTGCACACAGTGTGGATGACAGCATTGAGGACAAGCTTTGCAAAGCAGCTGCTTGGGGAAATAAATGTGTGCTAAAGCAAAGCCAATGCAAGGTGACTTGCATACAAAGTGCTGTTTAACTTAGGCCATTACTGACTAAAGAAGGAGCATCCCAAAGCCTCCTCCCTGCCCATACCTCCTATGCATCTATACTGTGCCTGCAGTGCATCAAAGAGCTGTCAGCTCACTTGCACTTGGCTGGGGCAAACCTCACCTGCAGGAAAGCTCAGCCTCTGAGTTTCCAACCAGGGCATGTGTGAGTGCCCATTTTGTGATTTTTTTCTCACCTTTGAATAAAACTCTGCAAAGCTAAACCAAATTCAAGAGAGGAAAACATGGGATGTGCAAGCCTTGAGCAAGAGCTCAGGCCGAGAGAGTTGGGGCTCTGCAGCCTGGAGAGGAGAAGGCTTCCAGGAGACCTTGGAGTGGCCTTGCAGTGTCTGAAGGGGGCTGCAGGAAGGCTGGGGAGGGACTTTTTTGGATGTGGTGCTTGGGGGTATGGTTTAAGGTGAATCTCTTAGAGTAGAGTTAGAGGTTGGACTTGTTGATCCTGAGAGGCTTTGCCAGCCTGGGTGTTGTTGTGGTTCTTTGACTGTTGACAAGGTCTTGTAATGACAGGAGGAGGAGGAATGGCAGAGGGGAGATTGAAACTGGATGTTAGGAAGAAGTTCTTTGCAGTGAGGATGGGGAGACACTGGCACAGGTTGCCCAGGAAGGTTGTGGAGCAGAGAAGCACTGAATGTGATCAAAGATCACTCCAGGGACACCTCCCTGGAGGTGTNATGATTCCATGATTTTATGATTTAATGATTCCATGATTCTGTTTCTATGATTCCATGATTCTATGATTCTATGATTCCATGATTCCATTATTCTATGACTCCATGATTCCACGATTTTATGATTCTGTTTCTATGATTCCATGATTCCATGATTCTATGATTCTGTTTCTATGATTCCATGATTCCATGATTCTATGATTCCATGATTCCATGATTTTATGATTCTGTTTCTATGATTCCATGATTCCATGATTCTGTGTTTCTATGATTCCATGATTCTATGATTCCATGATTCCATGATTCCATGATTCTATGCTGTGTCCTGTGCTGAGCATAGGCTGATCTCTTCTGAACCCACCTGGAGAGACAACAACCAGGCTGAACACTGATGGTGTCTCTGTTCCTTTGTGGAAGTTTGGCAAATCCATTAGTTTGGACCCTTCTCCATCTTGGCTTAAAATTCCAGAGGGAACAGTTGTTTCCATGCTGGACCTTCCCTTGGAGCTGTCCTCTGTTGATCTTCCTGGCCTCTGGAACATGGCTTGCCTCAGCCCAGAGCTCAGCAGTGAGCTTTCTGCTGTTCCCACTGCAAAGCTCAGGCTGCTCATTCCTTTAGTTCTCATGGTGGGGAGGTACCACAGGACCACCTGATTCCACTTCTACTTCTTCACTACCCTAGAGCCTCACAACATCAGTTTCTACAGCACATGGCAGCCCTGGGTGTGGGAGAAGATTGCCAATATGAGGTAGCAGCAAAACTTTGTCCTCTCTTTCTGAATATACTTTTTCAGCTTGGCTACAGTGGAGCTGGAGGGAAGGAGCAGCCAACCTTAACCAGACATCTAAAGGCCTTTTTCTCTCATCCTCACCATTTACCCAGGAACAGACTAAACCATCTCCAATGTATTATTTGCTTGTTGTCTGAGTTTAGATTAAAAAACAACAACCTTGTTTTCCAGCACTGTGGAATTCTAATAACTTGCTGTATTCCCTCCCCACAGTGTCATATATTCCCTCATCCTGCAATTAATCTTGTGGAAGAGCAAACAATGACACGGAATTAATCAACCCCTGTGACAAAAAGATTGTGATGGAAAGATGAACCCAGCTAAAATTAATTTTTTTGAGCGACAGCTTGAAGCTTAAACAAGTGGAAAACGTGGTGCACATTGTACCTAGCTTCAAGGAAGGGGATCTGATGAGAAATGCAGTGGCACAGCAATGCTAATCAGCTACAACAACATCATCCACCTTGGGCCACCGAGTGGGAATCCTCCCTCTGCTTAGCTTCTCCCTTCTCCTGCAGGGGAAGCAGAGATTGCACTGCACACCTCGGCTGGAGCGAGGTGCAGAGGCAAAGGGTGGTGCATGTGGAGGAGCAGTGGAGCAGGTTTGTGTCCATGTGCAAATCACTGAGGCAATGTCCTTCGGCTCTGTGGTTACTGAGCTAGGTGGCTGAGGTCTACAAGAAAGCTGGGGAGGGACTTTTGAGGCTGTCAGGACAGCCTGGGGGGAATGGAACAGCTGGAAATGAGGAGATTCAGACTGGGGTTAGGAAGAAGTTCTTCACCGTGAGGGTGGTGAGAGCCTGGCAGGGGTTGCCCAGGGAGGTGGTGTGTGCTGGTTTGAGCTAATTGGAATATTTTTAATAGAGAAAAAATTATACTGTAGGCTGTGAAGGAAAACAGTGGTGATGTCTGCTTCACTCAGAGGCTTGCTGTGATGTTTAGGTATAAGAAAACCAAAACAAAGAAGATAAGAGTCTCTCGAGCTGGCAGTCTGGGTCACGAGGGACTTACTTGCTGGCTTGCTGCTTGGGTCTTGGGCTAGCANCAGGGAACTCCCAAACTGTCACATGGTGGAAGCCTCATCCCTGGAGGTGTTTAAGGCCAGGCTGGATGAGGCTGTGGCCAGTCTGATCTAGTGTGAGGTGTCCCTGGGCACGGCAGGGGGTTGGAACTGGATGCTCCTTGTGGTCCCTTCCAGCCCTGCCTGATTCTGTGGTTCTGTGACTGTAAGTGTGCTTTGTTCCTTAGTAGACATGAGATAAACAGAAGGTGTCCTGTGAGCTCCCCTCATGTCTCTCACACACTGACAGGCTGTCTTCCTGCAGGCATCATTCTGCAGCTGCAGATAGGACAAGAATCAGGGCAATCCCCTGGATGTCAGATGGTGTTCAAGCTCCTCAGCCTCACTCCCTGGCTGTAATGCTGCAGACACCATCATCACTTTCCTGTATTTGGGGGTGTTCAGCTTGTATGTTACATCTCTTTGGGGTTCTCTGGTGTGAGGGTTTTTTAATGCTGAGGAGACTTCTGTCTTTCTTATTTCCTTGGAACCTCAGAGGAAACCAGGTAAGCTTTCCCTAAATATCCATGCATCCCTCCTTACCAGGGCTGCTGGAAGGGGAGGAGGAGCCTGATTGCTCCTGCCAGGCGTTAGTGGCTGAAGGGAAATTGCCCTTCCCCTGCTGCAGCTGAACTTCATCTTGATTAACAAAAGGAGTGGTTGGATCCCAGCTGTGGCTCCTCACCTTCCACCCAAGTGCTCTTCTCCTGTCCTTAACTCTGCTGGTCCTGTGCTCAGTTTCCTAGCACTGCCACAGGAGCCTTTTGCCTTTGCAAGCATTTTGAAAACACCACAGTGGGGCTTCTAAGCTTGACTGACAGCTCCAAGGATGCAGGCTTCTTCAAGGTAACCCCTGGTTTATTATTTTTCTCTTGTTTTGAGGTTAAAAAGCCTTTCTTCAGTTTTTTAACAAGTGGAAGTGTAAATCTCATGTTTATGTAGTTTTAGTGAGGGAAGGAGCAAGAAATGGAAGCTGAAGGTGCCTGCTTGGTCTTGTGAGGTTTGTCAGTGCCAGCCAGTTGAGCTCAGTTAATTAGCCCCCTCTGAAGCCCTCCATGGAGTGGGTTGTGCTAGCATCTGCTTTGGGCTTGTGGCTTTTCCCTGCAGCTTCACTGAGAATGGTGCTGCTTCAAAGACCAACTCTGAAATCTCTTTTGGATTTAGTCTTTGGGCAAAGTCCTTTAATTAGGATCTGCACACAACTTGTTTTTTTTTTTTTCTCCCATTCAAACAGAGTGATGATAATGATGTGACTGCTCTTGGTTTTTCAAACCTGGCTTGGGATCAGAAAACTGCTTTTGAACAATGAGCTCAGAAATTTCTGGCAGGAGGACATCTTCTTGACCTAAGTTTTGTTGTGCCATTCTTTGGAAGGATGCTGGAACAAGGTGCCCAGAAACACACCAGGTTAAAAAGCTCTGCAGGAGGAATGCAGTGTTTTAGTATGATAAATGATGATGGATTGGTTGAAAGAAGGCCTGCCACATGTCTCACCATCTCAGATGGAAGCTGTATTTTCAGATGATTAATGATTAAATATTTTTCTGCAGTTCCTTGGAATGGGGGGGAAAAAAATTGTACTAAAAAAGAAGCTTTATGTGGAGGTGAGGATCAGTGCATGACGTGGTGAGATACATTTTAACAGTGAACATGTTGGATCTTAGCCCTCCTCTTTACTTTCCTGTTCCAAGTTTTATAGGCTCTAGAAATGGAGAGGATTTAGCAGATAAAAAACCAAAATGTGACATATGGAGTGAAAGGGTTGACTGCCATGTGACACCTTGCTTAAGCTAGGGAGGCTTTACTGACTTCTAAGAGGTCCCTCCTGGGTACTGCTAGCAGAAGAGGCTCTGCAATCAGCTCCATGCATCTGCAGCTTGCTCCTTCCACTTCCCAACATATCCTTCTTTCTGCTGCATCTTCGCAGCCTGTTTGAGTGATGTTTGACACTTAAGTGACAAAATTCTGTCCCTTGCCCACCCAAAGTGAGAAGGGCCACTAGAAAATGTGTAAGCAAATGTGGCATCATCATGCTGTGCTCACCTTCTGGTTTTCCTGTCCAGAAATTCAGGAGCAAATGAGATGCAGCTTATCAATGTCCTTCTCCTTTCCCTCCTGAAAGTTTTCTCTAACAAAAGTCACTGCAATCATATGGGGAAAAAAAAATGTTTGTCAAAACAGCACATCTGCTATGGCTGTGGACTGTCTCATGCTATGTAATTTCCTTTCTTAATCTGGCAGTTATTGTTGTTTCCCTTCAAGTCTCCTCTATCCCAGGGTATTGGATTCCAGTGAGTTCAGAAGCTCGCTGTAGGTCGTGCTTCCTTCACCTACAGTCCTCCATCCTTCTGCTTTAAATCTTAAAGGACTGAGAGATGTGATTGCAGCAGTAAGTTGCAATCAGCTGAGACTTGTACCCTGAACTCTGAGTTAAAGCTGGGTAAAATGATGGAATCATTCTGGTTAGAGCAGACTTTTAAATTCCAACCATTGATGCAGTGCTGCCAGGTCCCTGCTAAAGCATAGCCCTCAGCACCACAGCTGCATGGCTCTTAAACCCCTCCAGGGATGGGAACTCCACCACTTCCTTGGCCAGGGGACAGGTTGCTTCCTTTCTCTGCCAAGGAATAGTGCAGGTGACACATCTGAAGGTACTGCTCTCCTTTTCCTGCACTGGCATTAGCACAGCCTGTGCCAGCTTCCTACCTCATGCCTGTTACTGCAGACCTTTGGTGAGCTGGGAATCTCCTCCTGTTCTTCTCTGTTCCTGGAATTCCTGTACTGAATCTCTGAGAAGAGCAGGATCTCAGCATGGGTGGGGAATGGCTGAGAGCAGCCCTGAGGGAAAGGACCTGTGGGTCTGGGGTGCTGAAAAGCTCAAGATGAGGCTGCAGTGTGAGTGCAGCCCAGACAGCAACTGTGTGCTGGGCTGCAGCAAGAGCAGTGTGGGCAGCAGGGCAAGNCTGGGAATGGCAGGACAAGGGGCAATGGGTTTGAAGTGGCAGAGGGGAGATTGAAAGTGGATGTTAGGAGGAAGTTGTTTGGAGTGAGGGTGGTGAGACACTGGCACAGGTTGCCCAGGGAGTACAGAAGCACAGAATGGGATCTTTGATCACGTTGGGTGCTTCTGTGCTCCACAACCTCCCTGCAGATCTTCTGTGCTCCACAGAATTCCTGGAGGTGTTCAAGGCCAGGTTGGAGGAGGCCTTGAGTGACCTGTGCTAGTGGGAGGTGTCCCTGCCTATGGCAGGGGGTTGGAACTGGATGATCCTTGAGGTCCTTTCCAACCTTCCCATTCTATGGTTCTATGACACCCCTCAGCTTGCTTGTATTTTGCAAGAACTAAAATCCTCTGCTCTTACTGTCACTCCCTTTTGCTTATTTTCTTAACTTTGCTGGCATGACTTAGATGAAGGCAGTGTGAGAGAAGCAATCTATTGAGACCCAGGAACACTTTTCTTTGTAATGGCAGAAAAATGCACTCCTGGATACCTGAGTACTTAAGGCTGCCTCTAGAGCTTTGCTGGGAGCTGCAGCTGACCATCCTTCTCCCCAGTATCTCTGCCAGGTGGAGCAGCCTGGGGGCAGGGGTGTGTGTGGTATCTGTTGCTAAGCGTTGAGCACTTGGGGTGAAGAAATACAGAAGCTGGGAGAAAGCTGAGCTGCTCAGAAAGGCCACAGAAAAAAGCCAGAGACACCACAGTGGGGACAGAACTCTCAGGTTAAACCCACAGTGAGGGTGAGAGTTACAAAGCTTGCAGCTGAAAAAGAAAGAATCCAGGAGAAGTAAGAATAAGAACAAGAGGCCAGGCATGCCTGGAGAGGTGCTGGTGGAATGCCCATCCCCAGAGGTGTCCAAAACACTTGTAGATAAGGTACTTGAGGATGTGGTTTGATATTAATGGTCAGGCTTAGTGATCCCAAAGGTCTTTTCCAATCTTAACAATTTTTTAAAACAACTTCTGGACAGGGAACAACTTTTATAGTGACTAAAACTGGAGTTGCCTCTCTCCACTCAGTGTTCTCCCTAGTTTGTGGAAGCACTTTATGGCACAAAAGAGCAGCAGATGTGACTATCATTTCCCTGTGCCTGTTGGTTTCACCTGCTCTGATTTATCTCTCTCTCCCTTCTACTGGATTTTGTTCCCATGCTTTTGTTTTTGTGAGTAGAAGGTGCCCTCAGTTTAAATCTTTGCTCATTATTCTTGCAAGCAGCTCCCAGAATCCTGTGTCAAGTTTAGCCTGCAGATATTTCAGGCTTACTTTGAAGCTGCAGCTTTTCAGACCTTTCCAGAATTCACCATCAGCCAGACAGCACATCAGCCTCCTGGCTCAGGACAGCCATGGTGCCCATATGCTGTTCTTCTGGAAGCCTTACCAACTGGCTCAGGGATGCCTGGCATCTTCTAGGCACTCCTCACAGCACCAGCTGTGCTAGCATCCTTGGCAGCAAACAGCTGGAAGGAGTCAGCAGAGCAAGATGACCAACTGACTTTGGAGAGGAGTGTGAAATGAGTGTGGGTTGCCCATAACCCACAAAACCTCAGGACAACACACAGCTGTGCAGCCCTTGTCACTCCAGCAGTGCCAGGACTGGGGAAGGAAGGAGAGAGAATGACTGGGAGACCCCAGAGGAGCATGAGCAGCATCTGCTCCTCCTGTCCCTTGTGGTCCTGGCATATGGACCCCCAGGAGAACTGCACTTTCTGGTCTACTTTTCAACGTGTGTTTGAGACCTTTGGGGATCTCATTGCTCAAATGCACTGTGGGCACCCAGCCCTACAGGTCTCCTCCAGCAGCTGTGCTCTCCAGATGTCCCTAGGACATAAATGGAAGGATACCCAGAGAGGGGTACCAAGGCTGGGGAGGGGCCTGGAGCACAGCCCTGTGAGGAGAGGCTGAGGGAGCTGGGGGTGTGCAGCCTGCACAAGAGGAGGCTCAGGGCAGAGCTCATTGCTCTCTGCAGCTCCCTGAAGGGAGGTTGTAGGCAGCTGGGGTTGGGCTCTGCTGCCAGGCGCCCAGGGACAGAACAAGAGGACACAGCCTCAAGCCGTGCCAGGGCAGGTTCAGGCTGGATGTTAGGAGGAAGTTGTTAGCAGAGAGAGTGATTGGCATTGGAATGGGCTGCCCAGGGAGGTGGTGCAGTGCCCATCCCTGGAGGGGTTGAAGAGGAGGCTGCATGAGGCACTGAGTGCCATGGGTTAGTTCATTAGAAGGGTTAGGTGAGAGGTTGGAGTTGACAATCTCGAAGGTCTTTCCCAGGCTGGTTAATTGTGTGGTTCTGTGAGTCCTCAGTGCAGAGTGCCAGCACTGCAGGCAGACTGAGGGTGAGTGCAGCAAGGAGCTTCTTTTCTTCTGAGGATGCAATTTCCTGTGCTGTGACATACTTTCCTTCTGTGTCTAGATGCACCAAGAGTTAAACCAACAGTATAAACACAGAAAAAACATGGTTCTAGCCCAGAAATAGTTTAGTGGAGTCACTTTGACATATGATTGCTGCCTTTGTTTCCCATTGTTGCAAGCCCCCACCAGCCAATCTGGCCTTTCCTTCTGCTGGGCCATTTTTCATGTCAATCATCTGCTAACAGTAGCAGGCTCCCATTTTAAACAGTGGCTCTTTTGTTACCAGAAATCAACTTTATCTTCAAAACAGTTATCTTTTAAATTACCATTGTGGAAAGGATAAAGGGGAGAAGGTTTATTTTCCAATTTATTTTTTTTTTTCTCCCAAAGCTTGCCTTTTCTGCACAAACCTCTGGATGTAAAGACATCATTAAGGCAGCATCAAAGAGTAAAAAGAAAAAATAAGCTTTCCTCCAAGCAGAGGTGGCTATTTAATGAACAATTCACTTAATTTTTAGCCACCTTCTCCTTTCAGATGAAAAGCAATAGAAATGCATGCCAAAGAAAGCAATCATGGTAAAATCCCTGTCCACTAGGCAGAGTCTAATAGGAAGAGATGACAGCACAAAGGACTGAGGAGCAGCTCTTCTTTCTTTTCCTCTCTTTTGTTGCCAGCACAAAGATGAGTGTGTGGCAATCAGATGATTTTAATGAGCAGTCCACTTGTTTGGCCTGGGTAGTTATAATCCCAGTGCAATCTGTAGGAGGTGTTGGAATATAGTAGCCTTCCAGGATCTGAAGGGGGCTCCAGGAAGGCTGGGGAGGGATTATTGACAAGGTCTGGGAATGACAGGACAAGGGGAATGGGTTTGAAGTGTCAGAGGGGAGATTGAAAGTGGATGTTAGGAGGAAGTTGTTTGCAGTGAGGGTGGTGAGACACTGGCACAGGTTGAGGGTGGTGAGACACTGGCACAGGTTGCTCAGGGAGGTGAGACACTCCTTACCATTCTATGATGTGAACTGTTTTCTTCTACACCTTCCCTCATCTGGCAGGAGCACACTGCTAGCTGTCAAGGCAGCCCTGCTGCTGCAGGGGATCTGCCTTCTCTAGAGGCTGCAGGCAGAGATCTGCAAGACAGCA
The DNA here is from genome assembly GCA_013399775.1 of Semnornis frantzii. NCBI lineage: Eukaryota > Metazoa > Chordata > Aves > Piciformes > Ramphastidae > Semnornis > Semnornis frantzii. The sequence goes on along the minus strand of VWYK01118881.1, from coordinate 181,806 downwards.
GTTGCAAGAAAATAAAATATCATTTTGACTGCTTTCCTTCCCCCCACACACAAGTTGTAGAGGTCCAGATGATAGCAGTGTGCAGGACCTGGCTGGGTTTGAGTGAGAAGTTCCATTTGCGCTGAGCAGAACCTTTGTGGTGCTTGTAGAAATCTCTGAGCTTTGGAGCTAATAATTCTTCTGTGTGCAATGCAAACCACACAGGAATACAGAGGGGCAATCTGGTGAGTTTTGTTGCTCTTGCTGGCTTGGTTTGGGCATGCCTGTGTGGCTGGCATAAAATGGGAGGCAGAAGACCACTTTAGGAGTAGTTGAGTGTGGTGAGACAAAGAGGTTCAACTAAGCACAGAGAAAATTCTCAGTGTTCAGTAAAAGCTTCTAGCTGGTTGGGGAAGCCATGTGAAAAGGCTGTTTCTAGCAAGCACAGCAGAACCTCTTCTGAAATCCTAAGCCAGTTTCGGGGAAGGCAGGCAGGATTTGTGGACAGCACTTGCTGCTACTCACTGGCCTCTTGCTCCATGTCACCACTGCCTTTGGGAAGGACCTGGATGAAGGTGAGGCAGGGACTGGTTACAAGGACACACAGCAGCAGGACAAGGGATGATGGATTTAAACTAGAGAAGAGTAGCTTTAGATGGGACATCAGGAAGAAGTTCTTGGCCATGAGGGTGGGGGAACACTGAAACAGGTTGCCCAGGGAGGTGGTGGAGGCTGCATGTCTGGAGACTGAAAGTCAGGCTTGGTGGTGCACTGAGCAGCCTGAACTGGTTGGGGATGTCCCTGCTTACTGCACTGAGCTGGACAAGATCACCTGTAAAGGTCCCTTCCCACCCCAACCATTCTGTGATGCTATGATCCATTGAAACAACAAAGCCTTGAGCTGTTCATTGCCTTTTCCCTCTCTCCATCTCTTCCAAGTCCCCAGCAGCATATGCAAATCCTGCACATTACATCTTTGTAACCCAGTCAATATTTCCCCAAAAGCCAAGGATGAAAAATAAGCTCTGTGTGGTGAGAAGTGGAGGGGACCTCAGTGTACATAGAGCATCCATATTGCTGACAGTAATTACAGTGCTCCTTTCTTTTCTCCCTAATGATTCTATTACTTGCATTATTATTCCTTTTCTTATGGAATGAGTTATGTCCCTGCAGCTTGTGAAGACATTCAGCTCTACTGACTACACCTGGGGAGGGGAAGCAAAACTCTTATTCATCACTACAAAGTGCTCATAGCAAGGTATAGGGAATAATAAGCAGCTGGGAAATGGAAGTGATTTCCATGGTTAGCAATTTGTGTGTAATCTTGACTTCAATTACAAAGGGCTGATCCTGGGCTCTATTGAAAAGTGCATGGTTGTGTGAGTCCAAAAGATCACAGACACAGAATGCCAGGGGCTGGAGGGGACCTCCAAAGCTCATCTGGTGCAGCCCCCCTGTGCCAGAGCAGGATCACCCAGAGCAGATCACTCAGGAATGCATCCAGATGGTTCTTGACTATCTCCAGAGAAGGAGACTCCACAACCTCCCCGGGCAGCCTGTGCCAGTGCTCTGCCAGCCTCACAGGGAAAATATTCTTCCTCAGGTTCACATGGAACATCCTATGCCTCAGCTTCGACACACTGCCCCTGGTCCTGTCACTGGGCATCACCAAGAAGAGGCTGGCTCCAGCCTGCTGGCAGGCACCCTGCACATCTTTGTAAACATAAAGATGAACTTCAGGCATTAGAGATGGCCTGGTGAGTGTGTCACCTCCTGATTAAAGCCATCCTTTCAGCACCCTTCCACTGAGTGCTGAAGGAGGCTTTCTCTGTTGGACTTCCATGTGAGCAGCATGAAGAACACTCCAAACATATTAATGGTCTGGGGTCCTGGCTGTGCTGAGGTATTGGCTTTAGAAAGAGCTGGCATCTCCATGCCTTGTGGGGACTGTGAATGCAAAGCTCTGCCTTGACTGTGCAAGAACACCCTGTGTTGGCAGAGATGAGAATTCCTAGGAGGCTTCAGGAAGAGATTCCTGGGAATCTCAGCTTTTTATTAGTACTATTGTTACACCTAAAGGAACTTCAGCCTTTTATTATGCCATGCTCCTGGGAATACATATTTGCCTATCTCTGTTCAGCCAGAGTTCTTGTTTGACCTTTTTCTTCACTGGGAGTCTTAAGCATAGCAAAGAACTGGATTTCAGTCCTTTGAACACACAGCCTCAGGTTTCCATCTGGTGAGCTCTGGGGATTGATGTGTGACATTTTATTGACACAGGCATCAGAAGCGACTATAACATACAAGCCAGGAGTAAACCCATAGTTTCAACCTAGGAGTCAAATACCTGTTTCACCCAGAGCCTTCTCATCAAAATGAAAGTGCATTGATTTGAAATATTCATTACCTGTAGGTAAAGGATCAAGGGAAGCTGCAGGTACATGGAAGAGTAGCTCTGCAGCTGATGGTGGCCTGCATTTCCCATCTGCGTGCAGCACTGCGCTGTTAACACAGAGAGCTCACACAGGAGCCACCCTTACTCCTCAGCTCTACCCTAGACCATGTTCTCCCACTCTCCTCCTCCTCTGTTTTCAACCTAAGCAAATGCATTTTGCTTTCCATTGACAAAATTCAGCCAAATCATAGAATGCTTTAGGTTGGAAGGGACCTCAAAGCCATAGGCAGGGACACCTCCCACTAGCACAGGTCACTCAAGGCCTCCTCCAGCCTGGCCTTGAACACCTCCAGGGAGGTTGTGGTGCACAGAATCACAGAATGTGATCAAAGATCATGTTGAATGCTTCTGTGCCCCACGACCTCCCTGAGCAACCTGTGCCAGTCTCACCTCCCTCACTGCAAACAACTTCCTCCTAACATCCACTTTCAATCTCCCCTCTGACACTTCAAACCCATTCCCCTTGTCCTGCCATTCCCAGCCCTTGTCAATAGTCCCTCCCCAGCCTTCCTGCAGCCCCCTTCAGATCCTGCAAGGCCACTCCAAGGTCTCCTGGAAGCCTTCTCTTCTCCAGGCTGCAGAGCCCCAACTCTCTCAGCCTGTCCTCACAGCAGAGCTGCTGCAGCCCTCTCAGCATCTTGCTGGCCTCCTCTGCACTGGCTCCAACAGTTCCATGTCCTTCCTGTGCTGGGGGCTCCAGAACTGCAGCCAGGACTGCAGCTGGGGTGTGAGGAGAGCAGAGCCAAAGGGCAGAATCCCCTCCCTTGCCCTGCTGGTTTCTCTTGCCTTTTTTTCTTTTTTTTTTTTTTTCCCCTCTCACCCCATTTCTGAAACCCTCAATTAAGAAAATTCTTTAGGGATGGAGCCAAAAAGGTTTATTAAAGTCAATTTTCTTGGCCTTCTGTGACATTGCCTGACACTTCTGGGCAGGGGAACTCCTAAAATTCACAGCTGTACTGGGCTCTTGAACAGGAAAAGGCAACACCTGCTGAAAAAATGTTATAGTCTCAGCATGGACGCTGGGTGTGATGGATGGATGTTGGCAGATAGGTGACAGCAAACAAGGTAGCAGGAAGATATTTGTCAGCAGGATAGGGACTGATCTCCAAATGCCAGTAGGCATCCTCCTATCAAGAGTCCTTAAAAGCTTTATGATGGGGGAAAAAAGGAGGCTTAGAGAATAAACAATCTAGCATGTTTTTGAGGAGCTGGGTAAAGAAGAAGGATGGTAAATGAAATCATAGAATCAGGCAGCTTGGAAGAGAGCTCCAAGCTCACCCAACCCTACCCAGTCACCCAGACCATGGCACTAAGTGCCCCATGCAGGCTGTTCTTCAACACCTCCAGGGATGGGCACTGCACCACCTCCCTGGGCAGCCCATTCCAATGCCAATCACTCTCTCTGCCAACAACTTCCTCCTAACATCCAGCCTAGACCTCCCCTGGCATAACTTGAGGCTGTGTCCCCTTGTTCTGTTGCTGATTGCCTGTGAGAAGAGCCCAACCCCAGCTGGCTACAACCTCCCTTCAGGTAGCTGCAGAGAGCAATGAGCTCTGCCCTGAGCCTCCTCTTGTGCAGGCTGCACACCCCCAGCTCCCTCAGCCTCTCCTCACAGGGCTGTGCTCCAGGCTCCTCCCCAGCCTTGCTGCCCTTCTCTGGACACCTTCCAGCACCTCAGCAACAATGCTGCTGTGTCTTCAAATTTGACACACAGATGAGGGGTGTTGGTTTGTTCAGAGCTGTGTTGGCTGCTCAGTGTTGGATGGGTGAGCTGGTCAGAGAGGGATGGCAGAAGAGTGGACAATCAGCTTCCTGCTAGCAGAGCCTGATGTGAGCAGGGCAGTGCCAAGCATGGAGATGCAGATGTCAGAGCCACCACACTGTGCAGGGACACAGAGCTGAGCAGCTGAAGTCACAATGGACAAAGACAAAGAAGTTTGTAATAAAGAGAGGAAAAGCCAAGAAAAGGTTTAGGTTGTGGAAAACCTTTGGTTTTAGAGATGAGGTGAATACAACCCCCTGTGGCCTAGGAGAGTCAAAGGTACCACCTGGGAAGAAAGAGTGGTTGAGTCTTGTCCATAATGATAGAAAAACATGCAAGGTTTGGGAAGATTATGGAAACTTCTGGTTTTAGCTATACTGGGCTTGAAACAGTGGAGAAAAAAAAAATCAAGGGGAAAATCCATAAAGGACATGATGAGGATTTAGAAAACCAACAATGAACTAGCTTAATGTTCCCATTCTTGAGGGCTACCAGCATGGTAACTCACACACAGCTCATTGCCATCCTTTATGATCAGAGAAATCCATTTGTAGGCACAGCTTTGGGAGCACACCCTAGAAGTTGTTCTAAATTTCTGTCTATTTTTAATTTACAGAAGCCAAATTTAGTTTGCACATGGAAGGCAAACACATGGATAAGTTCTGTTCTCTTGTTCTTTCTCCCACTCTCCTGTTGTCTCCTCTTCAACCCCACAGTCTCTTCTCTGTGTCTGCTTCTGCAGAAGCTTTTGCAAAGCTAGACAAAACCTTTAGGACATGTCACACTCCTACAAGCCACTCCAACAGGGTCTCTTCTGTTGCAAACCACATCTGTGTGTGTGTGTCTCCAGCCCCACCTCCCTTTGCACCAAGGGTCTCATGGAACTGCTGAGGAACTTTTGCACAGCTTTTTGGTTTTGCTTGCACAATGAACTCTGCCTCCAGCTTAGGAAGAGATTTTGTGCCTGCTTTAGCACACAGAGAGGTCTCCAGGGGCAGATGTGTATAGCAAAGCAGCTCTTGCTGAGGACTCAGGCAGGGCATGGCAAAGCCTTTGGTGTTTGAAAGCTTTGGTGTGCTTGAGAAGGATCAGCTGGGCTAGCTAAGGGAACTGCTAACACAAAGGTTGTGTGTGAAGTTTGACTTCAATTTCCACTTCTGCCAGAGCTGGGCTGTGACTTGGAGAGTGTCCCTTCGACCTGTTAGTCAAGCATCAAATATTCCTCAAGTGATATGCACTAATTATTCCTTAAGGAGAGGAACAATTCTTCAACACTCAGAAATGAATTTGAGGCTGGGGGCTCCAGAATGCTGGGCTTGTGCTCACCTGTGCCTTACAGAGCTGTTCCAACATGTGTATTCATGGATCAGTCAGTCACATCTCCCTGCCAGGGACTTGGACTTTTCTCTGGCTGGGTCTGGACCCTGTCATCCAGCAGCATACTCTTACAGTGAGTGCTTCTATTTCTACATTAAGGAAATTTTAATTTCCTTCTTGGCTGTATTTAAAGGGAATCTGTTACTACAACCCATTTCCCCAGAGTAACTTTGATGGATATAGCTTTGGTAGCATTGCAATAAAGAGAAAATATTTCTCATTTATATGTAGTGTAGCTGCTCCATTTGTTAACTTGTGTTGGGAGGAAACAAAAAAAAACCTTTGGATCTGTTTCCTTCCCTTGCAAGTGATTTACTGAGAGTTGTTTTGCTGTATTGCATTCAGAGTTAGCTTCCAACATGGCAAGGGAGATAATTAACAGCTTAAGGAGGAATCTGTGTTTTGGCATGGCATAAATATGGTTTTACTTGGCTCCTCATTTCAGCTTCAGCTCTTGCTGTTGTATGACAATCAGAAGAGTCTTGTCAGAATTCCTTCTGTTAGAGGTCTTGGAAGGGGGTGAGCCAAGGCTGATGTGTTTGTAGAGCACAAAGGTCCCCTAAAGGTGCCATGAGGCTAGCCTTGTCTAGTAACAAAACCCAGGCAGAACCTCTGTGGCTGATCTCTGACACCTTGATGTTCTCTTAGAGGTCTCTTGTGCCTTTGCTTTTGACTCCCAGCACTACAGCAAGAGAGCAGAAAACAAGGCCTAGATCTGTGCTTTACATGAGACCAACTAAGCTTGCACTGGGGTCATGTCCTTCTGAAAATAAGAGCAATGCTATTGGTGCTGTTTTCTCATTCTAAGCTCTCAAAACCTGAATGTCTAAGTGGTCTTGTTCCTCCCTTTCTTCCTGGAGTCCCAGCAGTGGGCTGGCAGGCACAGCCAGCAGCAGCTCTCATCTTCTATTCCTCTACCAGGGTTTCATCAGACTTTGGCTCTTCCACTGACAACTGTTCCTCCTGAGTGCTTTGCAGGCCATTTTACTGAGCCAAATATTGAGAACAGATCCCTGGAACAGGATGCCCTGGATCACCAAGCTCTGGAGTCACAAATCCCTCATTTTCCACAGGCTTAACCAAGTACATCACATTGACCAAAGTCCTTGGGCTGCTGCTCCTGAACAGGGGCCACTCTTCCCACATTACCAGGACCTGCCCAGGTGTGTGGTGCCAGCTCTGCAGGGCACCATTGCTGCCCTCATGACAGAGAGGAACAGGCCTCCAGACTCTCTTGCTCCCTAGAGAGGAGCTGTGGGAGCCTCTGGCTGCCTCTGTGCTGCTGCTTGCCTGGGTAGCAAATAGTGCTTATGTGGGACACAAATCCTTGCTGCCAATTGTTTCTTCAACTTTCTTGAGGTGATGAACCTTGGACCTGTCTGTGACAGAGCACACTGAGCCAGCTTGATTGATTCCCATAGCCTCCCTTGTGGCTATGAAGCCCAAAGTGAAGCTAAATAATCAAGAGGGCTCTGTTGCACACTCAACTGGAGCTCCAAGTTAATCTCTTCTCATGGAGTCAGTGGATAGGTGGCTGGGCCACAAATACCAACAAGTTTAGGTCATCTTCTCTTTAGAAAACCTGGTGCAAGAATGGCTAACTCCCAATTTGGTAAATCCAGGTTGCAAAGTCAAGCAAGACATTTAACAAACTCCTTAAGGCAGTGTCTTACTCTGTGCAAGCCCTAAAATCCAGCCTGGTGTCAGACAGGGACCTGTGAACAAGATCACAGTCTCCTTTCAGACACAGCTTGAATAGTAATTAATTTTAAGAGAAACAAAACCTGCTCTCAGAGTTGAGGGTTTGGGAGTGGAGCCCCAGGAGGGTGTTTCTGTTGCTGGCTGTGTCAGTGTGGTGCTGGGAGAAGGGAGGAAACCTCTGTGCCTGGAGAGGCTGAGGTGAGCTTGCAGGAACAGCTTCATTAAACTCTTTTGTGTGTCTGTCTTTAAATATAGTATTTCTGTGTGCAGTTTCCTCTCTTGCCTTATTATAAGGAACAGTTTTCATGTCTACCCAACCACAAACTCCTCCATCTATCAGTGACTCATCTGGCAGCACAGCACAGAGCAGCAGCCTGGATTAGAAGTGTTTTCCTATAGGGAGCCAGCAGAGATTCGTCAGTGTTTGAAACTTTCCCATGATGAGAGGTTTGTTTTATTATTTTTCCCTCTTTTCTTTGGCTGCCCCTGCCTTATGTTACCATCTCTAAGCTTTCAGGGGAAAAATAGAGAAGAAATTCCAAGCTGTCTTTTTTTTCCCCCCTTAGTATAAGAGGATTGAAGCAAAGTTTGCTGTTTCCTCAGGTGCTGTATCTCCCTGCTTGGCTGCTGGGTTTCCCTGCTCTCTGTAATCAGTGTGAGGTGCACTCAGAGCTAGTTTGATTCATTCCCCAAGGAGAAGCCATCAATTCTGACACTGTTTAATTTACTTCTATTGGACTACAATGGCAGAAAAGGATGCTTGTGTGTGGATTTGATTATACAGAAAATTAATCTTTTTTATGCTTTCAATAAATATGAATGGCTCCCAATACTTCTTAATTGATCCCTGCCTCATTCAGGCTCTCTTGGAAACCAGTTCAATCTGCTATTTATCTCAAGGTGGCAGGCAAACATGAAAGCCCTTTTATTCCTTTATTCTTGTGCTTGAGAAGGGCTGCATGAGTATCTGACATGCATCTAGCACTGAAACCAAAGTCCTGCAGATGTCTTGCACAAGTAAAACCCTATTGCCTACACCTGATTACCATGAAATCAGACCTTGCCACTAGACCCTTTCACAGGTCATTATTCAACTTCAGATAGTGCACTTGGAATAGAGTCATTAAGGCTGGGAAAGACTTCTAAAAGGAAGTTCAGCCAGCAAGCCAGCAGCAGCCATGCTTATGGAGAAGCATCAGATCCAGCCTGGCATGGGAAGGTTCTCAAAGCAAGCATTGCATTAGCTGCAGTAGCCCTCTGAAGTGTGAGAGTGTCAGGCACTTGGGGTTGGAGTTGTGACTTGATGGCCTGCTGGCCCTCGCTCCTGGCCTCAGCAGCCCACCCAAATACCAATGCAGCATGGCATGGGTCAAACAGGAGATTCATCTCCCATGCAGATCTCTCCAGAAGCTCCTCAGGACTGGGAGTGTGGCTGCTGTACACATGCAGCCAGGGGCAATGTGAAATCACCTCCAGTCACCTGTGCAAAAGCCAGGGAGGTCCCTTGTCTTGCTTCCACTTTGTTATGCACTGAAATCTTCCCTTCTGCAAGACAAGTTTTAATAAGGCAACTTTTAAAGCCTGACAGCCACTAAATCACACTAGAAGAGAGAGAGAATCCAAATCTTCCAAAAGCTTTAGACATCCTTCCTGGTATTAGCTCAGCAAAACATCACTGGCAAGCACACAAACCCCTAAGCTCAGGAATTGGTCTCCTTTTTGCTTTTTCTTCACTTAGACCAGCATGAAACTGCAGTGGAATATCCTTTTGGATCTTCTTCTTGCCCTGGTGGTGCTTAACGTGATGGGGAAATTACCTGAAATTAAATGCTAATTACACCTAAAAATGGCAGCATCTGTTCTGTCTGCATAACCTAACTGGTGTGGCTGTCAATAAAATGTCAGAGCTCTAAACAGGCAACTCTGGTGTCTAGGAAAATGAAGTGGCCTCAACATGGTAAACAGAGCAAAGCTCTTCTAGTCCTGAACAATAATTATGTCTTGGAGCAGCTGACCCATTTTTCCAGGAGCCAGGAGAGCAGTGGGGCAGGCACTGCTTAGATGGGATTGGGAAGGAACAAACTTTATTAGTCACTAAGGAGCAGCTCTTGCACTGCAAGCTGTTGTGGGCTTGTCTAACTTGGTCTTACAGGCTGGGTGTTGTCAGCTGCAGGTAATCCTTGGTCATTAACCATGGATCTCATTTGCCTCTCATGTATGGCAGCAGGGAGAATAAACCTGTCCCCATCAGCTGCCTCTGCCTAGTTTGTCATTTTAAAAGGCACAGCCTGTTTCAGTAGCACTCCTCCTGTGTTGGTAGCTTAGATGCAGCTCCCTGTGGGTCGGCTGTACCTCTTCAGCTGGAAATGTAGGTCAGCTGGCTGCTGTGGAGTGTTCCTCATCCAGAGAAGCAGGAGTCCTCACACGCAACCCCACGCTGTGCTGCATCTCCCTTGTACAGAGAGCTCAGGCTGCCGGTGCAGGGAGTGCTGCAGCAGCTCCTGTGGCATTGGCAGTCCTGGCAGCCCTTTCTGTGTCTGTCTGGGGCCACCTCTGTTGCCAGCAGCCCTACAGCACAGCCACTGCCAACAGGAAGATGCTCGGAGGGCTACAGCAGCTCTGCTATGAGGACAGGCTGAGAGAGTTGGGGCTCTGCAGCCTGGAGAGGAGAAGGCTTCCAGGAGATCTTGGAGTGGCCTTCCAGGATCTGAAAGGGGCTCCAGGAAGGCTGGGGAGGGACTACTGACAAGGGCTTGCAATGACAGGAGGAGGAGGAATGGGTTTGAAGTGGCAGAGGGGAGATGGAAATTGGATGTTAGGAGGAAGTTGTTTGCAGTGAGGGTGGTGAGACACTGGCACAGGCTGCCCAGGGAGGTTGTGGAGCACAGAAGCACAGAATGTGATCTTTGATCTCATTGGGTGCTTCTGTGCTCCACAACCTCCCTGGAGGTGTTCAAGGCCAGGTTGGATGAGGCCTTGAGTGACCTGTGCTAGTGGGAGGTGTCCATCTAGAACTAGATGATCTTTGAGGTCCCTTCCCACCTAACCCATGCTGTGATTGTATGATTCTGCCTGGCCTGACACAGCCATGACCTGACCAGCACTGGTGGCCCTCACTAGTGCTGCATCACAGGGATGTGGCTGTTACATTCTGCTAGCCAGAAGAGAAGAAACAATTAAATAACCATTACGCCCCTCCCCCAATCAATAACTCCTAAAATCCAAACCTGAATCATGCAAACCACAGAAAATGCCACCAGCTGGAAATGCTGGGGAGAGAAACTGCTGCCTGTAGCAGCAGTTAAAAGCAGCTCAGGAAAGGTTAAAAGAGAATGAAAAGCAGCAGGACCTGCCCACTAGCAAATATATCCGTGGCACTTGCTGTTGAGATTTGGAGGTTCAAAAACCTTCACCCACAAGTGCCTGGCAATGCAGAAAGCAATCTCTTTTTTTCTAGTGAGAGTGACTTAGCTCTGGCACATGTTACCCAGGGAAGTTGTGGCTGCTCCTTGCATGAAGGCACTCAAAAGCCACTTGAATATTCTGGGCAGCTGACTCCTGGTGGCCCTACCTGAGTAGAGAGGTTGGACCATAGGACCCCCCCCAGAACCCTTCCAACCTCTACAAGTCTCTTCTTTTTCCTCTCCATCCATGCTGATGCTGAACTATTTATGTGAGATTTTTTTTTTGCCCTGAGCTACCTCAGGGTTTTCCAACCTGGAGCCAGCCTGCTTCTGTCCTCACTGTGGCTGCCTGACTGCCAGCAGAGCAGACAGCAAGACAGCATGGCCTAGAAAATATCCCCATCACTGTAATCACAGCTTAAATGGGATCTGAATTGCATATTTCTTACAATCTCTGCATGTTTTATGACTGATATTTTAAAAGGGATTTTTTTTCCCTTTAGTTTCAAGCACCATTAAGAAGCCTCCTGCAGCTTTGCCTCATCTCCATGTGTACATGCTGCTGCTGGTTTTTAGGACCCATTCTGTCCTTTATGATCAGCTTCTGAAACTTGATTAGGAAACTACAGGCTGTATTTTTTCCTTTAAAGCTCTTAATTTTTTCTCTTAACATCTCCATTGGTAACTGCATGTGAAACTAAATCCCTTCTTTACTCCTAGAATCAGAGAATATTCTCAGGTGGGAAAAGACCTTGAAGATCATAGAGTCCAAGTCTGCTGCTAAACCATGTCCCTCAGCACCACACCTCTGTGTCTTTTAAACACCTCCCAGGGACAGGGATTCGACTCCTTCCCTGGGCAGCCTGCTCTAGAGCTTGACAACCCTTTTGGTCAAGACTTCCCTTCTAATACCCAACCTAAACCTCCCCTGGTGCAACTTGAGGCCATGTCCTTTCATTTTATCACTTGTTGCTTGGGAGAAGAGAGCAATCCCCTCCTGGCCTGGGGACACAGCCTGAAGCTGTGCCAGGGCAGGTCTAGGCTGGATGTTAGGAGGAAGTTGTTGGCAGAGAGAGTGATTGGGATTGGAATGGGCTGCCCAGGGAGGGGGTGGAGTGCCCATCCCTGGAGGCGTTGAAGCAAAGCCTGACTGGGGCACTTAGTGCCATGGTCTGGGTGATTGGCTGGGGCTGGGTGCTAGGTTGGGCTGGGGGAGCTTGGAGCTCTCTTCCAACCTGGCTGATTCTATGATCCAAACACATTTCAGGACCTGGAGCCAGGTGGTCTCTCTTCAGTCTCCTATTCTCCAGACTAAGCAACCCCAGTTCCCTCAACCACTCTGCACCAGACTGTTCCCCAGACCCTTCCCCACTTTTGTTGCCTTTCTAATAGTCATAGTGCTTTTTTTGGAGGTAATTGCTTCACATTCTCCACAATCCCCCTGTTCTAATATGACAAAAACAGATCAATCTGGGCAATTTTCTTGCTCCTGCATGCAGCTATCCCATGTAGCTTCTCCTGCTTTCCTCTGTTCCAATCACTCTGTGGAGACAGAGATTCACCAGCAGCACAGTTCAAAACAAAATAAGCTCTAGGAGGGAATAGTTTTCTTAGGCAACACATAATTATCCACTCCTCTCTCCATAGCAAATTTGTTTTCCCATTAGGCTTATGAGGGGCTGCAGCTGTATCTTTAGTGTCCCAAAAATACTCCAGGGTTGGATTTGCTTTCTGGTCATTTTAGTAAAGCAATTTAAAGCAGTGAATCACCAAGCTGCCATTTCTGGGAGCTGCATCTCTCTGTTTATCTACCTACACAAGCATGGTTAGTGACATCAACTCTCTGCTTACCGGGGCTGAAGAGCTGCTGGCACTGAACTACAGTGGTTCTGGCCTCAGGAAGTAAGAAGTAGTAATCAGTAGTGATGCTGTGGATTCCACTGCTCTGTAACAAGATGAAGTCCACAGACAACCTTCTGGGGAGGCTTCCTTTGTACCTGGATTTCTGCTTTTACTCAGGTTTTCTGCAAACAGAGTCATGCTGGCTGAACAAGGATTTAGCCAGTGCTGTGAAATCATTTCCTGTTTGGGTTTGGTTTTGATACAGTGAAACAATCTTAGGCTCTCTGCATTTATGCAAGGAAAAGTTTCTTCTTTTTCTTCTTTTTTAATTTTTTTCCTTTTTTTTTTTTTTTAAATTTCTTTCTGCAGCCTAAACAGAGCAATTTGAATGACTTCGAACAAAGCATCTTAGATTCATATAAATGCTTGAGTTGAAAAAGACCTTCAAGATTTTCAAGCCAAGCCCAGCACCACCACACTCACTAAGCCATGTCCCAAACTGCCATGCCTACACACTTTTTTACCACCTTCAGGCATGGTGACTCCACCACCTCCCTGGGCAGCCTGTTCCAATGCCTGAGCACCCTTTCCACTAAAGCAATGTTCCTTAGTATAGCACCAATATAGGGTGGGCAGGGACTGGCTTGAGAGCAGCCCTGAGGAAAGGGACTTGGTGCTGGTGGATGAGAAGCTCAGCCTGAGATGTCAGTGTGCTCCTGCAGCCCAGAGAGCAACCAGAGCCTGGGCTGCATCAGCAGTGTGGGCAGCAGGGCAAGGGAAGTGATCCTGCTCTTCTGTTCCCTACTGCTGAGACCCACTGGATCCAGTGCTGGAGCCCCTGGGACAAGAGGGATGTGGAGGTGTTGGAAGGTGTCCAGAGAAGGGCCACGAGGATGAGCAGAGGGCTGGAGCTGCTCTGCTGTGAGCAGAGACTGAGGCAGTTGGAGCTGTGCAGTCTGGAGAGGAGAAGGCTCCCAGGTGACCTTCTTGTGGCCTTGCAGGATCTGAAGGGGGCTACAAGAAAGCTGGGGAGGACTTTTTAGGCTGTCAGGTAGTGATAGGACTGAGGGGGATGGAGCAAAGCTGGAAATGGGGAGATTCAGACTGGGTGTTAGGAAGAAGTTGTTGAGCATGAGGGTGGTGAGAGCCTGGCAGGGGTTGCCCAGGGAGGTGGTGGAAGCCTCATCCCTGGAGGTGTTTAAGGCCAGGCTGGATGAGGCTGTGGCCAGCCTGATCTGGTGTGAGGTGTCCCTGGGCATGGCAGGGGCTTGGAACTGGCTGCTCCTAGTGGTCCCTTCCAGCCCTGACTGATTCTGTGATTCTAATATGCAACCTAAACCTTCTCTGGTTACAATTTCAGGGCCCTTTCATTCCTTGTTTACCTCAGTAGTCAAAGGAGCAAAATCCTCCTACCCTCTCATAGAGTGGAGAAGCAGACAGCAAGACCACTTTCTGCAGTACTAGAGTAGTGAGTATCAAGTATTGACAGTAACCTGTGTCAATACCAATTATCAGGTTTGGTTTAAGTAAACCCACTTCTGTTTCTGACAGACACCTCCTGTGCAAAATGGTTTCATTTTGTTGTTGTGAGCCTCAGCTTTACCTTCCAAGTCTCTCCCTGGAAGCCTGGTAGCAGAGGAACCATCAGACTCTTAACTGCAATTAGCCTCTTTCAAAATAAGCATAAAAAAACCCCACAAAACCACTTAAAAAAATTGCACTGACCAGAAATATGAATCAAAAACCATAAATCTGTTTCCAGTTATCAACTCAGCATCTTTGTTTATAAGGAAAAGATGGAGAGGAAGGCTTCAGGGAGGGCATCGTTCAGTGTCTCGTGGTGCCATGGACGATGAGCCTCAAGGGAAGCCCTGTAAAGTCAGAGGTCTTTCTGCCCACTGAGTTTAGGTTTGCCTTAGACCTCTGGTCTTGTCCTGGTGCCTCTGAGCCAGAGACACTGCCAGATAGTCCCCTGGGCTTCTCCTGTGCTGTAGCAGATGGACCAAGTCACACATCAGCCCTTGAGTGCTCTCCTCACCTCCTGAGCCTGCGGAGGAAATAATGTTAGATTTCTGTTGGGACTCTGCAAAAGAGAGATTTGTCTCCTCTCCCATTATCACCTTGATCAGTCTCTTTAAGGTCCACCTTCTTGTCCTTCCAAGCTTCTCAGAAGAGCAGCACAAGAGAAATGGCTTTCGTGAATCATCTCTTATTGACAGGAGTGTCTATGGGTGTTTGGGGGAGATAAAGTTGTTCTCTCTGCCTGTCAGAAGTGGCTGTGGAGCAAATGCATACAGCAAAACTGCACAGAGGAGTCTTTTTCTGCTGCTTTAAGAGGCACATACACAGACAAGTCAAACTAATCACAGGAAGATTATTTACTTAATGATGTAATTTATAAATCTGCACCACAGACTTTGTCCTAATGCCATAAAGCCTCTCCTAAAGGCTGGGATGAGTCCCAGCTTCCTGATCCGAGTCATACCACTGCTGGAATCAGCCTTTTTATGGTGGTGGTGCAGCCCAGGTCTCTGAGGGTGGCTTCAGGAGAAAGACAGCTGTGTCCAAAGACATTGGCTCCTGTTGGCACACTGACCGTGCCAGCCTCTGCTAAACGGAGAGCTGTGCCATCCCCATGGGCTTGGTCTGTGCCATCCTCACCACCTTGGTCTGTGGCCTGGCCGTGGGCTTGGTCTGTGCCATCCTCACCACCTTGGTCTGTGCCATCCTCACCACCTTGGTCTGTGCCATCCTCACCACCTTGGTCTGTGCCCCGGCCGCAGGCTTGGTCTGTGCCCTGGCTGTGGCCTTGGTCTGTGCCACTCACATCCTGCTAAATTGTTTTGTTGATGAGAAGATACCAAAAAACCTTAATCTGGCTTCACTAAAAAATTCCCTGGTTCTCAGGGGGTCTGTCATGAAACTCCTACTGACTGCAGCCAAAGCACAAACCTTGTAAAGGTCAGAGGAGATCTGACCTCCCTGCTTGTCCAAATTATCACTTGCAAAGAGGATTTGCCTCTAATAATCTTCATTTTGGTCACTACCATGAAACCAGGAGATAAAGAATTGGCAACCATCACTCATTAAGCAATGCAAACCCACAACCTATTGCCAACTGCCAGTGCAGAATCCTCACTAATTAGATTTGGATTTTTTTTTTTTTTTCCCAGGGAACACTTTTGCACAGCAGAAATCTATCCAGGTAGTTGCTCTGCAAAATATTGACTTGCCACTGGTGGTACAAGGAGATTTCCTGCTTATGCAGCTTGTTGGGGCTGACTCTTCTAGAATTGGGACAGCAATTTTTCTGGCTGAGCTTGAAAGAGGAACTTAGAAGAGATGGGACATTGACTGTTGGCTTTAACAGGGAGGACTGAAAGCAGTTTGCAGTTCAATGTCAGGATGGATATAGGTTTAGAGTGAGGTTGTGATTACTGTATTTCAGAGTCAGGTTTCTAAACTGAAAGAGAAGCTAAGGCAAAAGGAGCTATCAGGCATGGTTTGGGTCAAGAAGACAACAGGATGGGGAAATTGTGAATTATTTTGTGCATTATGGGAAGAGATCTGGAAATTATCCAAGCCTTCTAAATATTGGGTTCTGGAGTTAAGGAAGGTGAAAGCTGTGTCTACATCTGGTGAGTGAATTTGTGTCTGATATCAGGCAAATGTTAACTCTCCAAATTCAGGAACATCTTGCCAGCTGGATGCACACAGGACAATCATCTTGTGGCAAGTGTTCAGGCTGAGCATCACCTACTGGGGATTTGGACCATTTGGAAATAGTAGCTTGAGTCTCTCAATGTGAGATTTGTCCTTTCAGACTCAGATGTCTGTGACTGTACATGAAATAATTGTCCACGTTAATTTCTTGCCAGGAGGACAATAAGTGTGTTGGGAACACCTCTGAGTCATCTAAGCAAAGTATCTCTCACCCCAGGAGTCCTTGTTTCGGTCCTTTGACAGCATGAAGAGACTATGCCCAGTGAAACCTGCCATTCCATCCCCTGCCCTGTAAAACCTGCAGTTAGATAAGATCAGTCCCACCACTGGAAAGCAAGGAAGAAGGCAGAGACTTGCTCCAGCAGCAAGCTTCTCATGCAGAAAGAAATGGTGGCAAGGCAAACCCTGGGCTTGAGTTGAGGGATCAATAGAAGCTCCCTTCAGTAGGTGGAAAAGACAGAAGGAAAGATGACCTGCTGAGAGTGAATGATTGCTGAGTAATTCTTGGAGGGCCTGAGTTAATGGAGTTGCAGCTTAATTAAGCCTCATCAGTCACAGCTTGTCTTGCTGGCTTGTCCTGAACAGTAAATAGAGGAGGGAAGCAAATAATAGAAACTCTAACAGGTAAGTGGCCTGTTCACATTAATGAGCAGGAGTGTGCAGTCAGCACTGGGTCAGGCTAGGGAGGGAAGAGGATGCTTACCATGGCTGTTCTCCCCAGGGAATTGGAATGTCTGATCAGGAGAGCATCTCTTTGGAAATACAAAAGGAAGGGCCAAAAGCTGCTTAAAATCTGATCCAAAGGGTTTTGAAGATAGCTGTGTCAGGATGCTCCCAGGCTGGTTGGGGTAGGAGACTATGGGTATGGAGCAGGCGTGGCACCAGGAGTTTACTCTGTGGGCTCACAGCTTTGATTTGCACAGAAATGAAAACCTAATGAGAAAGTTCAGACAGAGTCAAAACAAAGCAGGTTAGAGGAGCAGAAACCAAAGTGCCTAAAAAGAATGGTGGAAATACTGAAAAGTGTCACTTCCAGATTTGCACTGGCACACAAATGTGGCCAGCTCCAAGCTGCCATCTGCCTGACCTGTGTCTGAGTGAAAGGAATCTGCCTTCACTGCCTCCTGCTCTTAGCACACGTGCAGCAATCTGCTAACTTGCTTGTGTAGTTCCAGCCCTGGCTGAAGAATAAATACTGTGTCTGATCTCTGAGTCCAAGATGAATGGGATAAGAAAGAAAAATAAGTAGGGACGCAGAGAAGCTGCTTTTCACCACTGCTTCAGTGAGCCCCAAAACAACCCCTGAGATAAATGTCTTGTTAGGAGAAAATGTTCTCTTGTCCATGTCCTTTAGCTGGCTCCAACCCTTTCTGAAGGGCAGGGGAGGCTGTATGGAGCTGAGATACTAAATAAGCCTGGATGTGTTTTGGAAAGGATTCTCGTTCCGGGCTCAGGCTGTAATATTTCATATCGCTTGCTTACAAAGTGCAGGGTACTTTGGTAATGATGTATGAAAGGAAAGATGTTGCTGTGTTAGTCAACTCTCTGTTGCTCCAAATATTTGCATATTTTTCACCTGTCAACAATGGAGAGAAAATTACTGAAAGCTTAGTCACCTCTCCTGCAGGATTCTGAAATGTCAGAGTTGATTATTACATGGAGAGTAATCAATGCCTGGAGAGTTTCTCCTACCAGTGAGCTGCACGAAAGACGTTGACATCAAATCCAGGATGTGAAAGGCCAGAGGTATTTCTAAGTCTTGCAGCACTGTTTGAAGGGTGTGGAATGTTTTTGCCATCTCCTCGTGATGATGCAGCCTGAATGAATCTATTGTTCATAAATCTGATTTCCTTGCCCCCTTCCCGGCAAAAGAGGCTCTCGCCCACTTACAGCTGTACTTGACGTGGTGGGATGGGAGACTTCTTTTCCCTGACTCTCTGAGGTGACAGTGCTGAGGTTGGGGTTTGACCATGAAACAAAGCATGCAGTTTCAAGGGTGCTCAAAGACTGCTGCCTTTGAAATAAAGTACATTGCAAATGCTCTGAGGGGGTCATTCGGAAAGCTCATTTTCCAGAATAGTAAACAGCAAGAAATATGTGCTCTAGGCACAGGAAGAAAACAGAGTACAGCAGGGGAGTTTAATGCAATGGAACAGGACCTTATTTGAAGTCAATTGACATACAAGCTGATTTACTGCAATGCATGTCCTGGCCTAGCAATATTGCTGGGATTACATTGGTCCCCTGGTGAACTGCTGTTGAAGGAATCTGCACGGTGGTTAACTCCTTAAGGCCCAGGTAGATAAACAGGTGCTGCTGAGAGGCTGCTTGTTTTGCTTGGGTGCCAAGCAAGAATGGTGGGGACAATGCTATGAGGACAGGCTGAGAGAGTTGGGGCTCTGCAGCCTGCAGAAGAGAAGGCTTCCAGGAGACCTTAGAGTAGCCTTCCAGGATCTGAAGGGGGCTGCAGGAAGGCTGGGGAGGGACTATTGACAAGGTCTGGGAATGACAGGACAAGGGGAACGGGTTTGAAGTGTGAGAGGGGAGATTGAAAGTGGATGTTAGGAGGAAGTTGTTTGCAGTGAGGGTGGTGAGACACTGGCACAGGGTGCCCAGGGAGTACAGAAGCACAGAATGGGATCTTTGATCACGTTGGGTGCTTCTGTGCTCCACAACCTCCCTGCAGATCTTCTGTGCTCCACAGAATTCCTGGAGGTGTTCAAGGCCAGGTTGGATGAGGCCTTGAGTGACCTGTACTAGTGGGAGGTGTCCCTGCCTATGGCAGGGGGTTGGAACTGGATGATCTTTGAGGTCCCTTCCGACCTTACCATTCTATGCTTCTATAATAGCAACATGTAGCAGATCATGACCTTTTTTACCACTGTCACATTTCACACGTCCTGTTCCTGAGGAGAGATGTGCAGCACAGCTTCTGTGCTGATATGGCAGAGGCAGACAGCTGTCTGTGCTGAATCTGACACCTCCCATCTCTGGCAGCACCCCGTGGCACACCAGGCTATGTGTTTCAAATTTGTTTTGCACATTGCATGTGCTGAACCCTTGATGAAACCATGAATGGTGAGGGAGAAAACTAGGGGTGGGAATATCAGCTCTGCAGGGTATAGAATCACAGAACGGTAAGGTTGGAAGGGATGTCAAAGCTCAGCCAGTTCCAACCCCCTGCCATAGGCAGGGACACCTCCCACTAGCACAGGGCACTCAAGGCCTCCTCCAACCTGGCCTTCAACACCTCCAGGGAGGGAGCAGCCACAACCTCCCTGGGCAGCCTGTGCCAGTGTCTCACCACCCTCACTGCAAACAACTTCCTCCTCACATCCACTTTCAATCTCCCCTCTCACACTTCAAACCCATTGCCACTTGTCCTGCCATTCCCAGCCCTTGTCAATAGTCCCTCCCCAGCCTTCCTGCAGCCCCCTTCACATCCTGCAAGGCCACTCCAAGCTCTCCTGGAAGCCTTCTCCTCTCCAGGCTGCAGAGCCCCAACTCTTTCAGCCTGTCCTCACAGCAGAGCTGCTGCAGCCCTCTGAGCATCTTGGTGGCCTCCTCTGCACTGGCTCAAACACTTCCATGTCCTTCTGTGGTGTATGGGTGCAGGTCTGGATTGCAACAGGAAGAAGAAAGATGCTCTGATTGAGGATGCAAGTTCTTAATCCAAGTGTTAAAAGTGAGACCTTAAAACCTCTGTCTCTGAGGTCACTTCACTGAGCAGGGACTACACTGCCAGGGATCTGATCCAATGTATTAGTGCCTAGTGCAGGAGATGTGGTAAAGGAAGGAGAAGATCTCTGTTCCTTTCCTGAGTTTCTTTTATCCAATATTGAGGAAGCAAAGGCAGTAACCAAGCTAGCAATAGGCACTTCAGAAAAGCAAGGAACAGCCTGCTAGCCTTCAGAACAAGATCTGATATGATTTTATTGTCTGTAGCATTTGACTTACAGCATAGAATTTACTGTTGGCAGCCAAGGGCCACATATCTAATAGAGATAACTGTTTGTATTAGCCTACAAATTAATGCTTGCCTCATACCTTCATGGCTCTTTTTTCCCAGGAGAGATATGAGATTATCCTATGGACAAACAAACTTGTCCTTGGAAGGAAGATAGACTTTGCTGAATTGGGAAACACAGCCAGAAAGAGATCTGTTGGTGTAAAGTGTGTCTCAGGCTGATTGCTTTTCTCACTGAGATTCAGGGCCCTGTTAGGTGTAGCTGAAACTCACAGTCGAGCTGTCATGACATGGATACTCTTCAATAAAGTGCTTCAGAAGGCCTAGAAATTGCCTGCTTTGTACAATTTCTAACCACTGACAAAAAAAAAAGCCTAAATGCTTACCCTTTAGAGGAGAAGATGTGCATGAAATAAAGCCTCAGTCTTTGAGTCATCCCAAAAGCATTGCAGCATATCTGACACTTTCCTTACACAGCCACATTTCACTTCAGGGTTCCAAAGGTTTGGAAATTGTTTTTCACCAAAGGGGTGGAATCCTCAAACCTCCTCTCACCACCACCTTCATGCACTCACAAGTGAATGTTTTTCAGGAGGAAGCTCTTTGTTCCCTCCATAATTAATCTGAATATTCTCATTTTGCAAGCAGTTTTATTTGCTCCCTTTGTCCTGGGATTTGTTTTGGGTTCTACCCCCAGTGCCACATGTAGACTGTGAATTCCTTTTTAGCACTAACTGCAGGTAAGCTGGCAGCATGGGGGATAAAGTGAGCTGCCCTCTTTGCAAGGAGACTACCTGGAGGACTTGGAACCCTCCTCCAAATTTCCCTTTTCTGTTTACCAGGAACAAGAAATGTCCCAGTTTAGCTGGACAGGTTTCACCTCTACCTGATGTTTGCTAATCTTATGCTGCATTTATCCAAGTATCAATGTGTGGAACACTGAAATGCTGTTCAAATCTGGGTTTGCTTTTTTCCCTGAGGTTCTAGCAGAACAGTCACATTTTATAGCAAACAATAGTGACATTGGCACAGATTTTGCCAGAAGGAGGGAAGTGTCACACATACACACCCCTGAGTTTTGTTTGGTTTTGAGCTCCAAAGAGCTGAGAACGATGCCAGTGAGAGGTTCTGTGGTAACTTGTGGGGGAAGCTGCTGAAGCCACTACAGGCTGGTGATGCTTTTCTTGTCTACTATTCTGACAGTATTCACCTGTGGAAACCAATGTGGAAGGATGCTGCAGTCTCTCCAGAAGGGCTGTGTTGCTTCAGATTTGGTATGGAGGTGCTGGAAGGTGTCCAGAGAAGGGCCACAAGGATGAGCAGAGGGCTGGAGCTGCTCTGCTGTGAGCAGAGACTGAGGCAGTTGGGACTGTCCAGGCTGCAGAGGAGAAGGCTCCCAGGTGAACTTATTGTGGCCTTGCAGGATCTGAAGAGGGCTACAAAAAAAGCTGGGGAGGGACTTTTTAGGCTGTCAGGGAGTGATAGGTCTGAGGGGAATGGAACAGAGCTGGAAATGGGGAGAGTCAGACTGGGTGTTAGGAAGAAGTTGTTGAGCATGAGGGTGGTGAGAGCCTGGCAGGGGTTGCCCAGGGGGGTGGTGGAAGCCTCATCCCTGGAGGTGTTTAAGGCCAGGCTGGATGAGGCTGTGGCCAGCCTGATCTGGTGTGAGGTGTCCCTGGGCATGGCAGGGGGTTGGAACTGGCTGCTCCTTGTGGTCCCTTCCAACCCTGACTGATTCTGTGATTCTGTGAGAGTCTAAGGGAATGTGGAGGAATTGCAGTAATGAAAAAACAACTTCAAAGTGATGTCTGAGGCTTGCACAACTTCAGCACTATATTGTTTGTTGGGAAATGGGAAACAGCAGCAAACCCTCAATATGTGCATGTGCACTTCTACAAGCAACAAAGAACCCCCAGCCAGTAATGTTCATAGTCCATAGACTCATTTAGGTTGGAAAAGACCTTGAAGATCATTGAGTCCAACCATTAACTCCACTCTACCAAGTCCACCACTAAGCCATACCCCCAAACATCACATCTATGTGGCTTTTAAACACATCCAGGGATGTCACATTGATTTTTAAAAAAAAGAAAAATAAAAAAATAAAAAGGAGCCAAACCTGGAAATGCCACAGAAACCTGGAAATGCTAATCAGGCCCTTTATAAAAGGAGGTATTTGAGTTCCCCTTAAGAGAACCACCTTAATATCTGCTAATTTTCTCACTCTGCAAAGCCAAAGGCTGTAAACTTGGGAAGGGTAACACTGATACATTGCTACCCCAGTTCTGCTTTGTGAAAATGCTGCTCTGAGTTGAGGAGCAAAACAAGGACTTAACTTTATACTTCCACTTAAATAAACTTACATAACAATTTCTGTGTAACAGATGAAAACTTCAATAATTGGCCTGTATCTTACATGCCACTAAGCCACAGAAACAGCATTTCAGGTCATTAGCACTTCTCTTTTTAATTATACAAAAATGCAATTTCAGCTTAGTCAGACTGATTTTATACTATTGTCACCTGAGAAACCACACATCCATCAAGGACTTTAAGGTCTTACACAGAGAATAGTGAAGAGTCACTGCTGTTAAAATGAGCATCAAAAAAGAGAAGTAGAACATTTTCTGCAGCCACATCTTCCAAGGGCTGGATAGAAATTCCACTGCTTGTGATAGGACCTCAACAAAACATGGTTGGAGCTTCTGGAAGTAAAGAAGTCAATGATGCAAAGAAGGGGAAAGGTTCTGTTTCTCAAAGGAAAGGAATAGAATTTCTATCTTTTCCAGTTTAAACATCCCTGGCTTTTAACATTTCCTTACCTTTCTCACTTGTAAGTGTTTTTCTTCCCACATTTATGACTTGGTGCTGAGGTTCTGCAAGAGATTTGTTTGTTTGCAGAGTTTCTTCTGGTGCAAAAGTGAACTGCCCCATTTATTAACAGAAGACTTCTTCTTTGACATGTAAGGATCATTTACTCTTAGTAGGAAAAAAATAGCATGAGATCTGATTAGCATGTAAATTGTTCTTAAAATAAAGTGAGGTAAAAGAAATAGGCACTTGTCAGACCAATCCTCTTGCTGGTAGTATCTCAAATCAGCTCATCACTTCTGTTCCTCTGTTGTTTCTCTCATTTGAGGGATATCAAATTTATCTTTGTGGGGGCAGGTTGCTGCTAGTCTTAGTAAAGTTACCCTGAACAAGTTAGGTGGGTAAAAGAAGTAGCTGAAAGAGCAAAAGCTGTCACTAAAGGGAATAAAACAGTCTTAAAGATAATGGTTCACAGCTAGATGGAGAGTAGTCAAAAGGTGTGCTCGTAGAATGGTAAGGTTGGGAGGGACCTCAGAGATCATCCAGTTCCAACCCCTGCCATAGGCAGGGACACCTCCCACTAGAACAGGTCACTCAATGCCCCTTAGTATGCTTCCTAACCCAAGGACACTTTAGCATCTATTCCACTGCTAACCCATGGAAGGATATTGGCTGAGGCTGTACAGCCAAGGGGTTGCTATTCACAGGCATCCTTGGAAGCACAACCTCAGCACAACCAACAGCTCTGCAGAATGGAAAACTCATGAGGTGCTAAAAGGGATGTAAAGAGGTAAAGTGGTGTTTTGCCTTTCACCTCTGGGTCTAGGCTGGTTCAGAAGGATACCATTCCAGAAATAATTAGAAATAAATGTGTTGTAATTATCCTCTTGAATTTTTAAAGGCTGTGCAAGGTAGGCCTGTGCTTTAATCTCTAGTTCTAAGTAGTAGGGTGTTGGTACAGCTGCTTCTACCTGGGCTTGCTAGAAAATGAGAAATGCTTTTGGTTGCCCACCTCTTTCACAAGCTGCAAGTGCTGGCCAGGTTCAGCCTTTCCTTCTTCCCTCCCTTTCTTGCACTGCCTTCTCTAAAAGCACAGCAGAACTCTGCTGCTATTCTCTTCACCCTTTCTCATTTCTGATCTAGGAAGCATGAGCAGGAAGCAGTGAAAAATGGGGGGAAGAAAGGAACCCTACCAAGCTTGCTTGTTCTGTCAATGCTTTTGCTTTACCATTTAGAATTCAGCTGGGATGGTTAGCTTGGAAAGTTGGTGCCTGACACAGGCATGTGTTTGAAGGAAGGATTAAGTCAAGGTTATCAGTGACAACACAAAACAGTAGTCTCTGGGCAAAAGAGTTTTGTAATGGAAAAATGTTCATCAACTGAAGCAAAAACTCTTCTGACAAACTGCTGAGCTTCCACTTGTGTTGTGACAGCAGTAAAGGAGTTGAACATTGGAAATCATTTAGAGACAGCAGAGAGAGCTCTGCTGAGCAATCAGGGAATTAACTACACCAGAAATTAACAAGAACTTTAATGCCATCATTTCTGAGTCTTTTTTTTTCCTGGTTGTTTTTTTTTTTTTTTTTTGGTTTTTTTTTTTTTTTTTGG
>VWYK01118881.1:145526-157162 GCA_013399775.1 Semnornis frantzii | reverse complement strand
TTGTTTTGTTTTTTTCTTCCATTTAAGCTTCTCCCCCACAGAAATATTTCTTCAGCCTTTCTGGTTGGCATGTGGAGAACTGTCTGCAACGTCAGACCTGAGCAAACAAAAGCAGAACTTTACATTCATTTGAAGGCCTCCTCTCTGCCACCTATCTGGGAATACAGCAACATTTACAGACAAAGAATAACTGAGCTCAATAAGAGCTCAAAAACTACAAACCCTGAGAGGAATCTCAGATCTCTGTATTTCATTCAGTCAGTGTCACGACTGAAGAAATTACACAGCTCCTGACATTGTTTAACTGTTTGCATATTTTATCCTTGCAAAGAGAGATGTGCTCACTTGGGTTTGCTAGGACCTGACATTTACTGTGGCTTTTCTCCTGTTTTGAAAGACACAGGTGAGATGAAGCAGAGAAAAACTCAGTCCTGTAGTGCAAGATTTGTTCCTGTCCCCCGTGAGGTAAGGACATTTTTGGTACAGTCTGCAACAATGCAAACAGCTGATGATGTGCAGGGAAAAAACCTCCAAATTGCTGTAATTCTTTAGTCAATAAGACCTCAGTCAGAAAGGGTTTGTGTAATATCAGCAGTGGATTCTTCAGCACACTCCTTTCATGTGGAGCTGTTGCAGTAGTGAAATTCAAAGCTAATCAAGATGAAAGGCAACTTGTACAAGTTCAGAACCCTGTGGTAAATGCCTTTTGAGAGAGACAGGTGGAAGATTTCTGGGTTCTGTAGCTGTGGGATTCTACTGATACTGAGGTTTAGACAACCTACAGCAGCTGCCTGAATGTTTTTAATATACACTGCTAACAGCAGACTATTTCTCAGCCTCCCTTTTTTCCCCTCTCACTTTTTCATCTCACATGTGTTAATCTGACATAATTAATTGCAATTAGGAGTGCTGTCAGTATTTCATCAGATGCAGATTTATGGAGTGGATGAGCTGTTGATTATTAAAATTATTAAGAAGGTCCTTCTGATCCCTTTGAGTGCTAGACAGTACTGGGGCTGGAGTATCTTTTTAGGCAAAAAAATAAGTGTGCATGAAAATGTAAGTGATGAATATTGTCCAGTGGAGTTAGAGCTAAGAGAGATGAGGAAATGTAACTGCAGCTGCACAGACATATGGAGCAGCAATGCAGTTCATTGCTTTTTTACCTATTTTTCTTTTCCCCCAGGATATATACAGGAGAAATCTTACCTGTGTTTAGTGAAATCAATCCCATCTTCAACTCCCAGATCAATATTTTTCAGATAGCCTGGCAATATTGTTTATGGATAAAATAAATGGGAGTTCTAATCTTCAGTTCCTACCTACCTAATTAAAACAAAACAAAAAAACCCACCCAAACAACAACCAAAAAAAGACCCAAAAAGCCCCAAACAACAACAACAAAACCCACACAAAAAAAAACCACACCAAAAACCAACCAAAAAAACCCCAAACAACCCAACAGCAAAAAGCAGGAAAAAAAAGGTGACCTTCTCCAAGTATTCTCAAGGTGTTCCCAAGCCTTAGAAATTAAATGTAAATAAAGACTTTTAATGCAAAAGCTGTAAACATATTTGACTCTTAATTAGTTTGTTATGGCAACAGACAAGCGTTGAACTGCAGGAATTAGGAGTGAGGGACAGATAAATACCAGGGCACATGGAGAGAAAGGTTTTTCTTAGACAAAAAGTTATTCACAAGCCAAAGAGGGGGGTTGCTCTAAGCCCTGAGCTGTGTTAGCTACCTAGCACAGAGATTTGTCTCTGTGCAGCCATATCTCATTCAACTTTCTTTCAGCACCTTAAGTATTTAGCTGTGGATTGTCTCTTTTTTCTTTTTCTTTCTTTTTTCCCCCCTTCTTCTCACAGGATATCTTCCTCCACAGGACGTTGTTCTCCTCTCAGCCTAGTAATAGCCACATCCTTCCCTTCATGTTTACCCATCTAAGGCCTCCTAACTTTCTCAGTGCACTCCAAGAAGCCATAAACTGGGGCAAGAATCAAGCAGTTAGTGCATTTTAGAGGGCAGGAAGTACCAGCATGGGAAGATAATGTCAAAGTGCAGTGAATTCTGATTCGTGGGTGCCTGCCACACTTAGTAAGAGTTAATACAGCCTTTCCCCTTGTTGGCACCATAACACATCTTAGCAGGAAAAGGTTTACCCTCCTCACACTTGAGTGCAGCTCAGGCTGATGAAGATAACTTAGTTGCCTGGAGATGTGGGATGATAAGCCCTGCAGTGGCTGTCTTTGGGGGTTCCTGAGGGTTCATTTATAGTGCAGCTACAGAAGTCCCACTGAACTCCCAGTGGTCCCTGTTAAAATGGTCAGTGCCCATGACCATCCTTTCCCTCCAGTGTTTCCATCAAACATCTTCAGCTGATTACAACAAAGGTGAGTCTGAAAAAATGGTGAAAAATCTCTTGATCAGTGCCCTCACTTCACTCATTGCTGTGAGAGGGAGAACCTGGGTGCAAATCAACATGCTGCCATCCTGTCATGTGTGCTGCTTGGAGAGCCCTGTGCTGCCTGCCACCACCACCTCTCCAAGCAGAGGATTTCTTCTAGGCTTGCGCTCCTGGAGGCATGCCAGGTGAGGTGGGTAGACGTTATTCAGTAATTGCAATGGAATGTGTGATGTGATGGAGGATCCCCGTGTTCAAGTGAGGGTGAGATGGGGAGTTGGCAAGGATGAGGAAGGACAGGGAAGGTCATGGGATGGGACAGCCTCATATGGCTGAAATTCGGAGGGAGGTGAGGAGAAGTGGCAGGCAGTGGGAGCATCCCGGGGGGGTGGTCCTAGTAAGAACACCCACTCTTGCTGCTTGAGAGCCTTGGCACTCGCAGGTGCAGCTAGAAGTTATTACTCTGGTGGCTCTCTGCCAAGTGAGAGAGAATATTGATTGCATTGACTGATTATTTTACATGCTGGCTTCGTTTCCCGCCACCCCCTTCCGCTCCCACCACACACGCACGCAGGCACACCCGTCATGGGCCACCCGTAAGAGAGAAGGTCTCCGAGGGAAGGCAGAACACGATCTCTGGCTGGGCACGGCCAGGGAGAAGCAGCACTAACCACTCGCAGCAAAGGGGTGGTACAGCCGGATGAAGCGGACAGGCAGTGCGTGAAGGGGAGAGCCCCTCTCGGAGCCCCCCGCCCTGCGGGGCAGCCTGCAGGCAGCACTGCCTTCTCCGGGAACCTTTCTCTCGCCACGCCTGCTCTGGGGCAGCCCTTGGGAGGGTGCCGAGGCTCTCACCCGGCTCCGACTGACAAGGGGGAGCGCTGAAAAAAAAAACCCAATCCAAACCATTAAATCCAAGCCTACAGGAGAGCATCGGCGTGGGAAGCGGGGAGGGAAGACGGGGAGGACCCCGCGACTCACATGCCAACCTGGCAGCAGGCTTTTCCTCCAGGAAGCACAGCCCCGGCGTTCTNACAGCGGCGGTTCAGCACCGCGGACAGCGGCGACGCCATGGGGGGCAGCGCGGCGCTGCGCGGCGCTCCGCGGCTCTAGAGTGAAGCGGACCCGGCTCGACTCGCACATGTAAGCTGCTGCCCCGGCCGCGGGGCTCTGCCTCTCCCGGAGCCGCCTCTCGGCTCCCCTAGAAGTGCCCTGGCTCTCTAGTGCCAGTCCGCAGCTCCGCGCTGGGAAGTTCTGCCGGGGTTAGAGGCGTCTCGGGGCGGCTCGGTCCCCTGCAAGCCTTGAGCGTGGGCTGGCCTGAGCGAGGTGGGTGGCTGCGTGTGAAATTGCTTCGGCTTCTGCCCTCGGAATTTGTGCAAACGTGCCCAAGTATGTTTGGGTCAGAGCTCGTGGTTCCTTCCCAGCACATGGTTTGGAGCCACGCTGCATTTTCTCTTGTAGCCAGTGAATCTTTTAGGGGTTTGTTTTTCCTGGAATTGATGTGGCCGAGGCAAAATGAGTTAAAATAAGGGCTGCAAGCATGGGACACTGTATCATCCCTGTTGCAGTTTCCAGAGTCTAATGGTTGTTAGGAGACCTTCTCTCTATGTTTTTATCTTACCTCAACTATGAAGTGAACAATGAAGAGGGTGCAGCGAGAGGGGAAAATTAAATGCAGCCAGAGCCGAGATTACCAATTCTGTTCAGAGCTCTTTCTTCCTCTTTTCAATGGAAGCGTTTGATGAAAGCCAGCATTACAGTGCCCTCTGCTTGCACAAGGAGAAATATTTTTTTGTTGCTCTCCTCAGTAGTAAAAATTTATGAATGAACAGGTATTCCTCTGTTGTGTTTTCAGTCAGATCTCAGCCTGAGCTTTGAAAGGCTTCAGCAGCGAGGGCGAATTATTCCTAATATGAGTAGGTCTTATTCTTCTCATAGCAGTTGTTTTGGTGGCCAAATGTGTTAATGACTGGAAAATAGAAGAGAATGTAAAAACAATCTTGATTTTGGTCTCTCTCGTGTGTTCTGCAATACCTTTGCAACTATCAGTCATCTTCACAACCTTATATTGAGGGGAAGCAAGGAAGAAAGGACAGAGGGGGGAAAAAATAAGCACCCAGTACATCTATTATAACACAGGGAGAAAATGAATACAAGAACCAAGGTGATTGTTTTGCAGCCTCTCCTGCTGTAAAAGTCTTGCATTTGTTTACAACATTGCTTTGGAGTGGGCACAGAAAAGCTGATGCTTGGTTTATAAGAAGAGGGAGGGTGAGACCACTGAGCAGCAGCTGATAGAAAGCCAGATGCTAGGTTTTTTTTTTTCCAAACCTCAAGACCAGGATGCCCTGTTTCTAAGAGATCAGGGAAGATATGAAAATGTAGATGGTGGTAAAGAGTTGGTAGTCTGTCCTTAATGTTTCTAGGTTATTGTCCTCAGACTTTATGCCTTATGACAAGAAGATGATGGAAATGTTAGTTCCTATCATTTTTAACAACCTTTAATAACACGAGAGACCTGTTCTGTCTTCCTGAAGGTGTCTGGTGCTGCCAGTTCTTAAAGGCATTTGAAAAGGTCTGGGTTTGTTGGCTTCTACTTCCACAAGGAGAGAGACCTCTCTGCAAAGTTTGACCTTGAAATATCATTTTCTTTTATCTGTATGAGCAGTGGGAATGGTGAGCAGGGGATATTACTTCCTGCTTCATAGGATTAGTCTGCAAGTAAATAAATATCTGCCTGAGAGAGCTAAAAAAATAATTATCCCCAGATACCTGTGCAGCTGTTTATGTAGGAGAACGATTGTGTTGCTAAACAGTATTGAATTAGTGGTTTGGACATCCTGAGATTAAAGAAAAGCATTTCAAGGGCCATAAAACTTTAGAATGAGCTGTTGCTAATCAAAAGCAACCATCCAAAACATACTGAGTGTACAGGATAAGTCAGCCATATGTGCAAAAGGCTGCTGAAAACTTCTATCTGAAGTGACAGCACCTTGATTTGGGACAAGATTTAGAAGCTATTTAAGGGATGGCAGAAAAAGAGGGTAGCACATGCCTAAGCAGCATTTGGAAGGCCACAGTAGCCTATGGCTGGACAATAAATGTCTACTTCTGTGCTCAGTCTGTGCTCCTGACTTGGAGTCTGAAGTCTTCTTCAAAATGTGCTGCAATTTTTGAACCCGAAAGCTGCAACATCCACCTGGTTTTTGCTCTCAGCTGTTTGGCTCTTCTCAAGGCTAATTTCTTTATCAATTTGTGTCTGCTGACAGAACTTAATTTCCTTAGGTTTTGGTGGTGTTCATAGCATATCTTGGATGGTCAGGCTTTCCGTGTGGAAGCAAAGGGTTAACAGAGGAAAAGGGTCCATTGGATGTACAAGAGCTCTGTCAATTCCAAAGAGGCCTCAGGGAGTCTGCAGCCTCTGTGCTCCCTGATTCTGTTTAGAAATATTGATGTAAGTAGAAAGGAAAATAATAAGTAAAGTGTCAATCTGTCAGGTTCTGGGGCTCTGCAGGAAGCCAGGGTAATGCTTCCAGAACAGCTTTCACAAACTTAAATTTCATTTTCAGCAACACAGAGCCAAGGTCTCATCAAAGCCAACTCTGATGATGGCTTTACTCAACATGAGGCATGGTAAAGGTTACATATCCAAAGTTTCTTTGATAGTTTCTAGACAAGGAGGCTGTTGAAAAAGGCACAGGAAGACTCCTGCCAACCTTTCTTCACTGAATGAAAGCAAACCTGAAATGTAGTGAGAGGCCATCAGTTCCTAAAGCTGCCTTTGTAAATGCTCTGCCTAATTTTTGGACTTTAAGACAAGTTTGACATCAACAGAGAGTCCTGGAATTGCCACAGTACCTAACACCATCAATTTCAATACCTGCTCAGCCTTCAGATGTTTTAAAATCTCCAGCAGGCATTATTCATCCTCTCCCGTGTGCCTTTAATGTTCTGCTTCAAAGCCATATGCAAATACTGCAGTTTAACCTCTTAAGGCACTTAGGCTTTTGAACATTTTCTCCAAGATTCAGCTCTAGATGTTAGCTCTGCCACTCCAAAGGTTCTTGTGTGGGACTAGAGAGGCAGCAGAAGGTCCTGCATGGCATAGTCTGGCATAATGCAGAAAGGAAGGTGAAGGAGAAAAGATGTTTGCTGGGGTGAGCTCAGTACAAAGCAGCTCAACTTCCTGCCCATGTCTGCCTTGCCCTACGTGTCTGGGACTCAGACTGGTTAAGAGGCTGTGCTTACAAAAAATGAGCATTTTGGCTTCAGTAGTGTTCTCAGTGACACCACACTAAGAAGAACACTCACATTGCACCACATACCCTCTACAGATGCTGATTGTCTCAGCAGCTGTACCCTCTGTGCAGGTTGCAAGGACCTACTCTTAGGCATGTTAATTAGGAACGGAGGAAGAATCTCCCAGAGGAAGATTTGTTAAGAGCTAAATCACCTTTCAGAAATTGCTATTCTTCTCCACTCACCACAGGGGTCCAGACATCTTCTGGCTGTGTACAGCTGGATGCACTTTGCTGCCAGCAGTACTTAGGGCCTGAGATTTTTGGTTGTCTCTTCCCAGACCATTTTCTCTCCAACAACATTGCACACATTGGCATTCATTCCTAGAAAAGCAGTGTTTAATTGCCTGATGGGTTTGATCACTGACTGTCTCAATAAAGCATGCAAATGCAGAGACATTTCAATGCAAAGCACCTTTAGACAAAAATGGTAAGATAAATGCAATCAAGTTATAATCACTTTTTTTTTTTTAAAGAGGGCACATTGCACACACTCAGTAAATGTGATTAGTTCTAAACCTGCCTGCACATGAGTGAAAAGCAGAATAAAAAGGGTGCTGAGAACAGTCATGGCATCACAGAGTTCAGTTTCTAAGACCTTCAGCTACTGCAGCAGCACTTCTCTATCACGACTCAGGGCTCAGGTCAGACACAGTGATAGCTTCCTTTCCAGAGCAGGAGCTGATGGCTGGGCATCACTGCCAAAAGGACTCAAAGTTAAAAGTCCAATCCCTTTATTTGTCTCTTGGTCTCTCCAAAGAAGACAAAGTGAGATAGTTAAGATAATGGTTTTCTCTGCTCATGAGCAAGGCTGGGGGTCATAATTCATCTGAGGTGAAGCCTTCCAGGTTACAGAGCTGTTGCCTTACCCACAGGCAGTGGTTGGCTATGAGCTGTGAGGACATCCCTACCTAACACTACAGATGGTGGATGGTAATTATCTTTTTGGAGGACAGCTCTCATTTTCTGTTACTTCTTTCTCCAATGCAATTCCCGTTAGAAACAGTGTACAACACAAGTGTTGTCTCTGAAAGGGAAATGAAGCTCCCTTTTTTTTTGGCATGTTATTAAGAATACAACAAGCAGGTGTGAATGAGCTCTAGCCCAAACTCTAACCTCCATTCTCAGGCAAGAAATATGAGAACCAGACCAATGGTTGTATTTTATGTAGTGTTATGCTTGCTTTGTGTGTGATTACAAGGTTATGTCTCACCTGTCTGGGTTCTCCTTTAGAGGTAATCATTCAGCAGGAGAGGCAAGTTTTTCAAAGGAAAAAAAGGAATAAAGCATCAAGAATTATAGAATCATAGAATGGTAAGGTTGGAAGGGACCTCAAGGATCAGCCAGTTCCAACCCCCTGCCATAGGCAGGGACACCTCCCACTAGTACAGGTCACTCAAGGCCTCCTCCAGCCTGGAACACCTCCAGGGAGGGAGCAGCCACAGCCTCCCTGGGCAACCTGTGCCAGTGTCTCACCACCCTCACTGTAAAGAACTTCCTCCTAACACCCAGTATAAATTTCTCTCTATACTTGGACATCAGGCAAAATATCTAATAAATCCCTCACTGCTGGAAATGATCCATATTCCTGATTTACTTCTAGTGCTTGCCATCAAATGTAACATTAAATGTCTCACCATATGTGGTTTTTAAGCACCAGAAAAGCCCAATGGGATCCCTCCAGCTCAAAGCACCTGCTACAATTAACTGCCCTAAAATACTTTGGCATGTGCAATCCTGCAACACTCGTGGGGCAGCACTGGGCAGCTGCTGGAGCTGAGTTGGTTTCCACTCAAAGCAGGAGTTGCTTAAGCCACCACTAGCTCATCCTTCCAGTTGCTTAACATTGTAAGAGGTTTAGTTTAACACCCAGGAAATCCCAAGACTGCAAATGTGTGAAGTGCTTCCTGGTACTCTAAGTCCTCATTTAGCAAAGTCAGAGCTCAGAAGTGTTTCTTTGTATGCATGTTCTTACTTCAGAGCAGGTTTAAAGCTTAAATGCTGTCCTGACTGCTCTGTTCATTTTTGGGGTCCCTCATTCCAAGAAGGACATTGAGGTCCTGGAGTGCAACCAGAGAAGGGCAATGAGGATGGTAAAAGGTCTGGGGAGAACAAGTCTTTTGAGGAGTGGCTAAGGTAAACTGCTGTTGTTTAGCCTGGGGAAAAGGAGGCTCAGGGGAGACCACCTCATTCTCTGCAAGTCCCTGAGAGAAGGTTGGAGCTAGGTGGGAGTCAGCCTCTTCTCACCTGTAACAAATGATGAGAGGAAACAGCCTCAAGCTGTGCCAGGGGAAATTTAGGTCGGCCATTAGAAGGAACTTCTTCACTGCAAGGATTCTCAAACCCTACAAGAGGCTCCCCAGGGATGTGGTTGGATCCTCATCCATGGAGGTGTGTAAAAGATGCAGAGATATGGTGCTGGGGGACATGGCTTAGCACCAGGCTTGGTACACTTACATAATAGTTGGACACAATCTTTAAGGTCTTTTCCAACCAAGATGACTCTGTGAATAGCTAAAGACATGAGCTCCAGTCGAGACAAATCCTTTTGCACATGGTTAACCACTTCATGTGAAATACATTAGTCCTCTTGGCCTCAGCAGGGCTGATTCTGAGAGGAGAGTTAATTGCTGGGGATGGTGTGTGTGTGTGTGTGCACAAGTGTGTGCCTGCAGGTGTGTTTGCAAGATTTAGACTCACTGGAATTGATGAAACTTCTGCCTGTTGACTTTGAAAAGGCCCAAATTTTGCTTCCAACACTTTGCTTCCTTAGATAATCTGTCTCCCTGTCAGTGTTGCAGATGTTAATAGTCTGCTTCTTTTATCTGTTATTGTTTTCCCTTATCAACAATTGGGAATTAATTTACTTGATTCTATCTCCTTCGTTATTCTTAGGGCACTCACCTCTGTGTACTTCAACTTTCAACCACTATGGAAAGGATTAGGTTCAGTTTTTATACAGTAATTTATCTCACAGTGGAGCACAGGATGATATGTGGAGTTTCTTTCAGTTCTGTTGAGTCATCCTAGTGGATCAAAGCTTAAGGGAAGATGTTCTCAGTTATGATCCTTTCTTTCAACCTTGTGTAGTCACAAAATTACTCTTTTCAGATTTGCTTGCACTATAATGTAGCTGCTAAACAATTGCTGTAAAACTTGCTTGAAATTCTCCAGCACAAGATTTATGCTGATCTAAACCAGAAAGGAGATGGATTAAACTGACAGATGTGTAGAGAACATAGAATTGTTTCAGTGGGAAAAGACCTCTGAGATCATTGAGTCCAACTATCAATGTAAGACCACCATGGCCATTAAACCATGTCCCAAAGTGCCATGTCTATGTAGTTTCTCAACACTTTCAAGTGTGGTGACTCCACCACTTCCCCAGGCAGCCTGTTCCAATGCCTGACCACTCTTTCAGTAATCTCATCCCTTTCTACTTCCAAGCAAGAGTAATCAAAATGCCTCTCCACTGCTGCTCTATCACTCTTTGATTTCAAATTTGTGCTCTAAATGCTCAGGGCCTGAGTTGTTTGCACTCCCAAAGCAAAGAAGATTTTCCTAATATCCAATCTATAGAATAGTTTCATAGGAACTTTAAGAATTTCTGTGTCCATGCACTTCAGGAAGAGCTAAGGAAAACCTTTTCACTCTGGGGGGTGACAGAACACTGGAGCAGGCTGCCCAGAGAGGTTTTGGAATCTCCATCTCTGGAGACATTTGTAAACCCTGCTGGATGCATTCCTGTGTGATCTGGTATAGGTGATCCTGCTCTGGCAGGAGGGTTGGACTGGATGAGCTTTCAAGATGCCTTCCACCCCCTGACATT
Organism: Semnornis frantzii; assembly: GCA_013399775.1. Lineage (NCBI taxonomy): Eukaryota > Metazoa > Chordata > Aves > Piciformes > Ramphastidae > Semnornis > Semnornis frantzii. The sequence continues at coordinate 146,634 of VWYK01118881.1, read as the reverse complement.
CTCTGATTCTGTAATTACAATTCAGGTATTTTGAGAGGCTGATACACTTCTTTTTCCTGCTTTGGGATTTTTTTCTGTGTTTGTTTTGGTTTTGTTTGTTTTTCTTGATTCCATTAGTCTTCTCTTACATATAGCTGAGAGCAATATGTCTAGCCCACTTTTTCTCCTGGCACCTGTCCCTTTCATCATTCCCCTCAGCACTTCCAAACTCCAGTAGTATTTTTTGGTTTTTTTTTTTCAAAGCAACACATGAACTTTTCATTCAGTGAAGGTCAAAACTGACTTTGAGAACAGATGGACTGTGGAGGGATGAACCTTTGCCACCCACTAAGCATTAACACCTGCTTCTTTGTTACATCTGCCCACTGAAGCTTAGAGGCTCCTGAAAATTTTACCCAAGTGATTTTAGGCTTGCTTTCAGACTGAGTGAAAATGCTTTTTGTGGGAGAGGTTTTGCTTTTGCCCTTTTACCCAGGCTGCTCTTTCTGTAGGCTCAGACTGGCAATTAACTCCATGAGCTTAGGCTCTAGAATAGGAACAATGCTCCTGTTGTGATGCTGCTGCAATAAAAGTCAAAAATTCAAAAGAACCATTGAGATGGCTCTGAATGCACAGTGTGAAAGGGAGCTAGATTCAGGATTTCAGTGCATCTCATACAGCAGCATGGCTGTACATAGGCATAGTGATATGGACAGAGGAATCAGTGCAGCCTCAGCAAGTGTGCAGATGGCACCAAGCTGTGCAGATGGCACCAAGCTGTGTGGCACAGTCGACTTGCTAGAGAGCAGGGACCCATCCAGAGGGACCTGGACAGGCTGCAGAGCTGTGCCCAGGCCAACTTCAGGACATTCAACAAGGCCAAGTGTAAGGTCCTGCACCTGGGTGGGCACAGTCCCAAGCACAAATACAGACTGAGTGGGGAATGGCTGAGAGCAGCCCTGAGGAAGAGGCCCTGGGGGTCTGGGGTGAGGAAAAGCTCAAGATGAGGCTGCAGTGTGAGTGCAGCCCAGACAGCAACTGTGTGCTGGGCTGCAGCAAGAGCAGTGTGGGCAGCAGGGCAAGGGAGGGGATTCTGCCCCTTGGCTCTGCTCTCCTCAGACCCCAGCTG
>VWYK01118881.1:110213-145456 GCA_013399775.1 Semnornis frantzii | reverse complement strand
CTCCCTCCCTGGAGGGGTTCAAACCAGGTTGGATGAGGCCTTGAGTGACCTGTGCTAGTGGGGGGTGTCCCTGCCTATGGCAGGGGGGTGGAACTAGATGAGCTTTAAGGTCTCTTCCAACCAAGCTAGAAACACCTGATGGCAATGAGACATTTCTGACCTTATTTCAGGTTATGCTGAGGGGAGCCCTTATTGCTCTCTACAGCTCCTTGAAAAGAGGTTGTAGTGATGTGGGTGTTTGTCTCTTCTCTCAAGTAAGAGAATCATAGAATCAAGCAGGTTGGAAAAGACCTACAGGATCACTGAGTCCAACTTATCACCTAACCCTTCTGATTAACTAACCCATGGCACTAAGTGCCTCATGCAGCCTCCTTTTAAACTCTTCCAGGGATGGTGACTCCACCACCTCCCTGGGCAGCCCATTCCAATTGGCAGTCACTCTTTCCATGAAGGATTTCTTCCAGAAGTGTCTGCAGTACTCCAGATGGGGTCTGAGGAGAGCAGAGGGGGAGAATCCCCTCTCTTGCCCTGCTGGCCACTTTGGGCCACGTTTTGGTGGGTTGGGAGGGTAGTTAAACTCAATGATCTCAGAGGCTTTTCCCAGCCTTAACCATTCAGTGATCCTGACTCTGCAAGCCCATAACCAACCTTCCTTTCGGGCTTCCCGCAGGCTGAGGAGCAGCAGCTGTCAAAGCATGCAGCGCCGGCACACCACCCTTCGGGAGAAGGGCCGGAGGCAGGCCACCCGCGGCCCAGCCTACATGTTCAACGAGAAGGGCACCAGCCTGACGGCGGAGGAGGAGCGCTTCCTCGACTCCGCCGAGTATGGCAACATCCCCGTGGTGCGCAAGATGCTGGAGGAGTCCAAAACTCTCAACTTCAACTGCGTCGACTACATGGGACAAAACGCCCTGCAGCTAGCCGTAGGGAACGAGCACCTGGAAGTGACGGAGCTCCTCCTCAAGAAGGAGAACCTGGCGCGAGTGGGAGACGCCCTGCTGCTAGCCATCAGCAAAGGGTACGTGCGCATCGTGGAAGCCATCCTGAACCACCCGGCCTTCGCCCAGGGGCAGCGCCTGACGCTCAGCCCCCTGGAGCAGGAGCTGAGGGACGATGATTTTTATGCTTACGACGAGGACGGAACTCGCTTCTCCCATGACATCACCCCCATCATCCTTGCTGCCCACTGCCAGGAGTACGAAATCGTTCACATCCTGCTCCTCAAGGGCGCGCGGATCGAGAGGCCGCACGACTACTTCTGCAAGTGCAACGAATGTATGGAGAAGCAGAGGAAGGACTCCTTCAGCCACTCCCGCTCCAGAATGAATGCCTACAAAGGGTTAGCCAGCGCCGCTTACCTGTCTCTTTCCAGCGAAGACCCTGTCCTTACAGCTTTGGAGCTGAGCAATGAACTGGCCAGGCTCGCCAACATTGAGACCGAATTTAAGGTAACCCTTTTCCCTTGGGCTGGAGGTGGGCTGTGTGCTTTACCTGTCTGAAAAGTCTAAAGAGGAGCAGCTGCACGGGCTGGGGTTGTTTAGTCTTCTGAATAGGATGCTGAGGTGACACCTCCACGCTCACTACAACTAACTCAAAGGGGGTTGGAGTGAGGTGGAGGTTGGTCTCTTCTCACATGCAACAAGCAAAGGACAAGAGGAAATGGCCTTAAGTTGCAACAGGGGAGGTTCAGGTTGGATATTAGGAAAAATGTCTTCACAGAAAAGGTTATCAGGTATTGGAACAGGCTGCCCAGGGCAGTGGTGGAGTCTCCATCCCTGGAGGTATATAAAGGAAGCATGAATGTGGTGCTGGGGCCACGGTTTAGAGGTAGTAGCTTAGCAGTCGTGGTGGGATGGCAAGCTCTGGGTGAGCAGTTGGACTTGATGGTCTGAAAGGTCTCTTCCAACCTCAACAGTTCTATGCTTCTCTGAAGTCTTGGTTGTTTGAAGGGGTGAGAGAGGAAATGCAAGCTACAGAGCTTGCCAGATGTGTTAACTGCTCATTGATTCAGGCTGCTGCACATCTCCAGTTAATAAGTATTTGGAAGGGAATATTGCATACTACAGGAGAGAAACCCTTACTCAGAGCTTTTATGTGGCACACTGTGATTGCTTAGAATCTCTGGTTTGTAGCAGGAATAAAAATGAGATTATTAAAAAAATGGAGACTCTTTTTTCTTGGTAAGAAAGGTAAGTCTGTTTAATTGAGCAATCTATTTCAGAGGCAGAGCTCCAGAGGTTGCTTAATGACTTAAGAATGCAGTACATCCAGTCCTGTTACAGTGATAAAAGGTATAAATTAGGTAATTCTGAGTTTCTGCAAATTCAAACTGCATTGTTTCTTAATGGTTTGGTACTGCATCTGCAGGTGATGGATCTCATGGAGGAGGAGGGGAGAAATGATCAGGAGATTGTGATGGAGTTTATCATCATGCCAAACCTAACAGTGGGACTTGCAGAACCTTCTTGCCAGCTAGGCAGGATTTCCATTAGCTTAATGAGTTTGCAAATGTCCAGTGTCATTTGCATTGTTTCTCTCTGTCACTTACATGACAGAAATTGCATTGTCTCCCTTTCTCTAATAAATCAGTGATGGAAAAAGCTCATCTTCAGCAGCTCTCAGCAATAGAAGCCTGCTTTTTTCACTTACAGCTATTGTGCAGCTGCAGGCAGCACCAGTGACACTGGGGTAACAAAGTCTGTCTTGGGAGTAAACTGGAGCAGGACACCTGCCAAGAATCCATTCTTTTTAATTTAGAAAACTATCCAAGTGTTCGAGCATCATTCCAGGCCTTGTAGCTGTGTGCTCTTCAATTTAAAAGCGAGAAGAAAGCATCTTCTCAGGCTGTTGCCTTTCAAACCCTCTTATAAGGCTCTAACAGAAACAAACTCAGCTCTTGTAGCAACTAAATTAGGGCACAAATTCTTTTTACCCTGTCAATCAGAGCTGCAAGGAGGACACAATTACTTAAAAGCCAATTATGACTTCCCTGAAATTCAGTCCTAGTGAGGCAGCCTCATCAGATTGAGTGAATCTGCCTGCTCGAGTGAGGCTTACTCCAGTGTGAACATGCAGTGGGGTCACACCCACAGGTAACAACATGAATGTCTCATGGATGTTTCTTCTTTTCAGTAGGAAAAAAAAGGAAAAAATCACTGTGTGGAGCATGAGCAGCTGCAGGACTGCCTGGCAGTCAGCTGAGAAGTGTCTTGCTGGAGAAAAGGCAAACTTCTTTCTAGCAGAATCCCTCCTTTTGTTCACAGAGCTGCCAACGTGGTCTAGACTGGCACTGGCAGCTCCACCAATCCTCCTGGAACAAACAAGCAATCAAATGCTAAAGAGTCTCATGGTGGTTGTATCTCCCCAGAACTGGCAATTGGATGCAAGTAAATCAATAGAGGAAATCCCTTTGCCAAGTCACGGGATTTCCAGGAAGGCTTTCCAGGATCATTGGATGTTAGGAACAAGTTCTTTACCATGAGAGTGGTGGAACGCTGGAACAGGTTGCCCAGGGAGGTGGATGAGGTCCCATCCCTGGAAATATCCAAAGTGAGGCTTGACAGGGCTCTGGGCAACCTAACCTAGTTGAGGGTGTCCCTGCTGACTTCAGAGGGATTTGACTTTAATTCCTCTGTATGTGCTTCCAACCCAGAGCGTTCTTTGATTCTATGATTGCCTTATCAGAAGGTTCTGTGCAACACAAATCTACCTACATCAATGAAGTGCCCCACAAGTACCCTTACCTTACCACTAGGCTACTTCAACACTGTCACATTAATGCTCCCAGAAGTGAGCAACCTCTGGAGATCACCACGTGTTCTCGCTGTAGGAACACTCCCTCCCAGAGGTAGGTGTTGATGCAAAACTGTTTATTCTCATTGAGATAATCAGTGTGCAACATGGCATTCCTAGAACAGCAAGGCTCCTTTTCACGTGATCTAGCAGGCACCTAGTTGGGGATGGCCCTGCTTACTGCAGGGGCTGGGGCAGATGACCCCCACAGGTCCCTTCCACCTCAGTGCACTCTGATTCTGTGACATTTTGAGCATCTGTTTTCTAGAAAGAGGACAATTGCTAAAAATGTGTTTAAGAAACCCACAAGTGATAAAAAATTATGAAATCACAGGATTTTTTTTTTTTTGAGCCTAAAATAATACTTTCCTAGAATTTTGGGGGGGTTTGTGGCTGAAGTTCTGTAATTACAATTGGTGCTCAATGGGTTTATCCAACTGTCACTTGGCATTGTTTCAGAGCAGTTATTTATGTGCAATCTTAGCAGTGCCTTTTCCAGGAGGTACAGAAAGTCCTCGAAATGGAAGGACATGAGTAAGGCTTTAATAATGTGGGTGGACAAATAGTAATTAAGTAACCCATGAAGAAACTCCTAGCATGAGCTAATTAAAATATAAATGCAGTGCCTCTCACCTGCTGCTTGCTGCCCTGAATCTCTTATGCAATAGCACCATTCAGCACAGCCAGCTGGGGAGCCAGGGCATGCTCTCTGCTTTGGGATGGGATGCTTTAGGTGACCTGCCTCTTTGTTCAGATATGAAAGGTGAAACAAAGCAGCCCTGTGAACCACTTCAGAGGAGAAAAGTTGCATTAGCTGTGGTTGGCCACAGTTTGAGAGTGGCTCCACTGAAGATTACTGGGTGAAAATCACATTGTCTGTTCTTTCTGACAGCAGCAGAAGCTGAATAGGTTGTTCTCACCCTAAATGGCTAAGAGTCGGTCATGTACTTGCATTTCTCATGAAATGTCTTTGCCTGAGCATGGCACACCACAAAGCAGTTATGGGAGTGTTAGTAAGGTGGAAATGGCCCTCAGCAGCCTTTCTGCTGATCAAGCCATAGGTCTCTAATAGCAAATTACAGCCTAATACCTGCCAGTCAGTTAGTCTGCATCTCATGAGGCACTCAGCAACAGAATGAGGGGACACAGCCTCAAGCTGTGCCAGGGAAGGTTCAGGCTGGATGTTAGGAGGAAGTTGTTGGCAGAGAGAGTGATTGGCATTGGAATGGGCTGCCCAGGGAGGTGGGGGAGTGCCCATCCCTGCAGGGGTTGAAGCAAAGTCTGGCTGGGGCACCTAGTGCCATGGTCTGGGTGATTGGCTGGGGCTGGGTGCTAGGCTGGGCTGGGGGAGCTTGGAGCTCTCTTCCAACCTGGCTGATTCTATGATTAAGATATTTTATGCTTCTAAGTAAAGCTTAGTATTGCACACAGCTGACTTCCAGGGGAGATGTGCACCTGGAGCTACTGGGCCATGCTGTGCTTGTACTCAGATTGAAAACGATCTGTGTGCATCCCATTTTCAAAGTTGGTAGACCCAGGGCCTGAATCCTAAAGCAAATAATCCTTCTCTCAACTACCAGTGTGTTCTATTGGCTTTGCTCATGCGAACAAGCTTGATGCCATTTCCAGTATGGATAACATAGGTGTGTCCATATGAGAAAGTCAACACTCATGAGCCAAGCTGATGGGAACTGCTCCCCTCTTTGGTTGAGAGCAATCAATCTTTCCCTTGTCTCCTTGCTGTGAACCCAAATGCAGATGTCTTCACAGTTACCAGCTGTCCTCAGCCAGGTGACTCATTTCTGAGATTGGAATATTAAAAGCAGAGTCAACAGAATCATTTGTGTATGTCCAGCAAAGCCCTTAGGAGATTACATTTCTAGCAAACAACCTGCAGGAAATGCCCTTGCAAGAGTCTTGAACAGCAGGGTTAGGACTGCTGCTCCTGCCCATATCCCAGGGTGAGTGCAGCGCAGAGCATTCCTTGTCTCAGCTTTGTAAAGCTGTGACTCTGCCTTCCTGTTTCTGGTGAGGTCCCACGCTGCAGCCTCACCTGCTCTCCAGTTGCACTCCATGCTTGTGTGTGCCAGGCAAGGTCCTTGCAATGAAGACAATCAGGCAGTCTGCTCCACTTAGCAGTCCAGACAAATTAAATTATAGAACTGCAAAGGCATCTCTGGGAAGATCTCCGCAGCCACAAGTGGCAAATCAGATCTCAGCTCCTGTTGATTAAAATGTTACCCAAGGCATGATCTAATCCACCACCTGCAAGACATATGGTGTGTGGTCTCTGTTTACCAATCCTACCAACGTTGTCAGTCGATTTACCACAGCAGAGCAGGTTCTGTTCCTCTGTTCTGTGCCTCCTGCTGCCACTTTTCTTTTAGCTGTTGTCCTTTCACTGAAAGATGCTGGAATCCAGCAGCAGACCCCAGAGTGCAGGTGAGCATCACGTGCAGGCTCAGCTGGCTGCTGGACTGCAGCTGGCTGCTGTGCTATTTGTGGGCAGTGATGGCTTGTGTGACAGCAAGTCAAGTGTGTGGATGCCTCCAGGAGTGTGCCTGCTGGGAACTTCTCCTTGTTTCATTGGGGCTGCACTAAACCAGCTGAGGCTCAAATCCCTGAATCCTCCTGCTGCTGGCAAGAGGGGCAAGGCAGCCCTGGAGACTCAGCCACTGGTAGCTGCTAGGGATGATCTGGCATTTCTGGGGCACAGCTCTTGCTCCAGTAAGCCACCTAAGTGTGTACTTGGAACTTCACAGAATAGGCCTTGTCTAAACTTTGTAAGAGCAATGACCTTGTGCATTTTCTTGGTATTTCTGGCCTTAGCTCTGCAAATGAGAAACTAGGACCAGATCCTGCACTCTGCTGCCACTGCAAGGCAATAATCACTGAGAGATCATAGAATGTACCAGGCTGGAAGGGATCTTTAAAAGTTATCTAGTCCAATCTCCTTGCAGTAAGCAGCAGCACCCCCCACTAGATCACATTGCTCAGAGCCTCATCAAGCCTGGTCTTGAGTGTCTCCAGCGCTGGGGCCTCTACCACCTCCCAGGGCAGCCTGTTCCATTATTCCACCACCCTCACAGTAAAGAACTTCCTAATGTCCAATATAAATCTACCCTCTTCTAGTTTAAAACACTGCCCCTTGCCCTGTGGCTTCAAGCCCTTGTAAACAGCCTCTCCCCAGCTTCCCTTTAGCTACTGGGAGGCCACTCTAAGGTCTTCCTGGAGCCTTCCCCTCTCCAGGATGAGAGAGATAGAAATTATGTGAAGGCCTTGTAAAACTTAGAAGGAAGAGCTGACTGGAAAAATTGAACTCAATGCTGCCAGCTGGGTAATATTTTAGCATAAAAACATACATGCTGCATGGAGCTAAAAATATCATTATTCAACTACTGTGTTTTGAAATGAGTGGTAAAGAATTTTTAAAAAGGATAAATGAGTGGTAAAGATTTATTTTTTTTAAAGGAGGGAAACATTGGGAAGCAAAATGGTAGGAAGGGGAAATATTTTGTGAGAATGGAGGACATCAGTGAATGTGGGAAGACACTGAAGGGACTCAGCCTTGTTTGCTTTCAGGGCTGACTGGAGGTAGAGAGGTACCCCTGGAATTTCATCTCACACTAAAAAGAGGGGTTGTGGTGGGAAACTGCCCAGTTAGCCTCATCAAGACTTGTAAATGAGTCACTTGTTTTTCCTGTTCTGTCCCATTCTTCCCTGAATGATCCTTTGCTCTCACCTCAGTGTGCTCCCTGGCTTCTGGTGTGCTTGGGAACACCTTTGGTGACTCACAGTTATCATTTCAGCAAGCTGCTCTCCCAGACTTCAGTGGTTTTAGCTGACCTTTCCTTAGGGCTTCATTTCCAGAACTTCTGTTCTTTTCTATTTTCTTCTTCCAGCTAGGACTTGCAGTTTTTAAAGGAGGATCTCTTCACTTGTGTAATTTCCCTTTTCCCCTCCCTTGCTCTTTCCCTTTGCTGGGTTTCAGGAAAAGGCAGAAGAGAACTTCAGTCTGTCCTGGTATGCAAGCTGTATGCACTCCCTTTGCTGCTGTTTTCATCTTCTCCTGCACAAGTATTGCCAATCTCACCTAGTTCCTGCTTTCAAAACGAAGCATCACCCTTGTGAAGGCATTTTAGTACATGAATGAGCACTAATCCCAAGGGACAATCTCCCACCCTAGGTCCTGTGGACAGCTGTGAAGCTGTCTCCTCCTGTGAGTTTTCTGACCCACTCCTCAGGCCCAACAAGCTGCAGTTTGAACTGGCTCTCCCCATTGCATTCACCTTGCTTGCTTGGTTCACTTCTGTGGCACTCACTATGAGGACACTGAGGTGCTAGGGCACATCCAAAGGATACCAGAGCAGGTGAAGGGTCTGGAGAAGTCTTTTTGAGCAGCACCTGGGGGAACTGGGACTGTTCAGCCTGGAGAAGAGCAGCCTGAGGGGAGACTCAGTCTCTGCCTCCACCACCTCTCTGAGCAGCCTGTTCCCATGCCTGCCTGCTCTTGCAGTAAAGTTTTCCTAATATCCAATCTAAACCTCCCCTCGGTGCAACCTGAGGCCATTTCCTTTTGTGATGTCATTTGTTACCTGGGGGAAGGGACCAACTCCCACCTCCCTTCAACCACCTTTCCAGTAGTTACAGAGAGTCAGAAGGTTCTCCCTCAGCTGCTCCTCTCAAAACTTGTGCTCTAGACCCTTCAGCAGCTTCATTGCCTTTCTCTGGACATACTCCAGCAGCTCAATGTATTCCTTATAGTGCAAGGACCAAACTTTTCCAGGACAGACTTTCATAAGAACTATTTTTTTTTTTGATCCTTAGACATGAGGTCTTGGTGGAGGATGTGGCTTGGTGGTTTTTAGCCTTAAGACAAAAAAGCCTGTTCTTTTCCTGCCCTCCACTCCTCACCTAAGAGGCCATTTTCTCCTCTGCCTTGCAAGCCTGTGAGTTTAGCAGCTGTGATCCTTATTTCCAATTTCCACTTTTGCCAAACAAATGCATGAGCAGGGACAACTAATTACCCACCCCAGAACACAGGACAGAATCAAGTCCCAGTAAAGCAGAGAAACAGATCTCCTATTATTGAAACTTTAGCTTCTGTTGGAACCAAGTAGGTATTAAAATAAGAGAGGAAATTAAAAACCATCATGAAAAGAGCCTGGGAGAAGGAGAACACATTTAAAGCCTGCAGTGAAATTTGTGCTTGGCCTGCTGAATGGGACTCACTCTGCACATGAAGAACTCACTCTCTGTGCTGTCCTTTCTCAGAGGCAAACCCACTACTGAGAGATATTGCATTGAGTTTGTCTTGAGAGCTAAGCAAACTCATTAATTGCAGTTCTGTTTTGCACAGATGTGCAGAGGCTGTGGAAAATGGATGTGGAGAACCTTTCTGACCTTAAAAAATCCCAACAAATCCGTGGCTCTTGTATTGCTCTCCTTAAATATTTAGAAATTAAGAAACACCCTCTGCATTTGGAGAGCTGTTATTGTAAGTGCTCTTTCTATGCCTGTTCTGTGATTAAATCATTTTCTGCCTGGCACTTTGCCCAAGGAAAATGGTTTTAAAATGTTGCATGGGAAGAAAAAAAATCTCCAAAGCTTTTTCAGAGTGTTTCCAACTGATGCCAAAGGTGGGAAGGTTTGGAGCTGTCCTGAAAATAATGTATTTGTATCTGGGAGTGTGAGGGTTTGTGTCTGCTCACAGGGAAGCAGAGCAGTAGGTGCTGGGATTGTTGCTGAAGGGTATCACTCAGCCATCTGCAACCCACACCTGCACCTAGAAGAATCAAGGCTATTGCTCATGGTGGTCTCAGCACTGGTGAGAAAACTAATCCCAGGCTTTGAGATTCCCCACAGCAAAGCAATCCTCAGCATCTGTGGCAGGAGGTAGGATTTCTGCTCCACCAAAACATTGAACCAGGACATGGAAGTGTTGGAACCAGTGCAGAGGAGGCCAGCAAGATGCTGAGAGGGCTGCAGCAGCTCTGCTGTGAGGACAGGCTGAGAGAGTTGGGGCTCTGCAGTCTGCAGAAGAGAAGGCTTCCAGGAGAGCTTGGAGTGGCCTTGCAGGATCTGAAGGGGGCTCCAGGAAGGCTGGGGAGGGACTACTGACAAAGGCTTCTAATGCCAGGACAAGGGGAATGGGTTTGAAGTGTCAGAGGGGAGATTGAAAGTGGATGTGAGGAGGAAGTTGTTTGCAGTGAGGGTGGTGAGACACTGGCACAGGTTGCCCAGGGAGGTTGTGGCTGCTCCCTCCCTGGAGGTGTTTAAGGCCAGGTTGGAGGAGGCCTTGAGTGCCCTGTGCTAGTGGGAGGTGTCCCTGCCTATGGCAGGGGGTTGGAACTGGATGAGCTTCGAGGTCCCTTCCAACCTAAACCATTCCATGAAAACCTTCCCCACCAAACTGCACAATCCCACAGAATTCTACCTTTGTCTCTCCAGCCTCCAAGCAATGAAGTGGAGACAGAATCCTCTGCTTCCTTTCTCACTGCTCTGCTGGCTGCCCAGCCCCACCTCCATGGCCTTTCTCTTTGTGCAGGCAGCTGGAGGCTGCTGTGGAAGAGCTGAGGCCCTCAGCACTGCGCTCGCCGCAGCCCTGAAGAGATTCTGCATTTCTCAGCCAAGTTTGCTGCCAGCTGCCAGCAGCTCTGTGATAAATAGGGGAATGATTTGGCCACTTGCCTGTGTTTGGATGACAAAGTGTCTGCCTCTCTTGCCCACTGAGCATGCAAGACAAAAGGAGTCCTGGTTCTCAGCCTGGTGTTCTGAGAGGGAAGAGCTGTTTGCCCTGGAGAAGAGGAGGCTCAGGGCAGAGCTCATTGCTCTCTGCAGCTCCCTGAAGGGAGGTTGTAGCCAGCTGGGGTTGGGCTCTGCTGCCAGGCACCCAGGGACAGAACAAGGAGACTCAGCCTCAAGCTGTGCCACGGCAGGTTCAGGATGGATGTTAGGAGGAAGTTGTTGACAGAGAGAGTGATTGGCATTGGAATGGGCTGCCCAGGGAGGTGGTGGAGGGCCCATCCCTGGAGGTGTTGAAGCCAAGCCTGGATGGGGCACTTAGTGCCATGGTCTGGGTGACTGGCTGGGGCTGGGGGCTAGGTTGGGCTGGGTGAGCTTGGAGCTCTCTGCCAACCTGCTTGGTTCTATGATTCTCATCCTAGCTGCTGGGCCCTCTGCAATGAGGACAGAGCTCATATGACTTTGAGCTTGCCCTCACTAATGCTTTAACTATGAAACAGTTTTCTTGGGGCACTTACTGACATAAAATGATATTGTATTCCAATCCTCCTCCACCCAGTGATAAATGGTACCAGGAGGGGGATGCTCTGGAGTGTCAAAGATGAAGACATTTTTTAGAGAGCTGAAATCAAATTATTGACGAGGAAAAGAGGCAGAAACTGCTGCTGTCAGTGCTGAAATAGCAATCCAATAGAATATTGCTCAACCTTGTGTTTAAGTAGCAGCACCAAATGCCCAAGCATGTATCTATGTGGTGGTCTGGCCCAGATCCCCTTAAGAAAACCAGAGAGGACAGCACTGGCTTTCAGGGAATGGTTAGGAGCTGGGTGGTTCATTACAGGCAGACTGCTGCTCATTATTCACATTGGGCAAGGATATCTACTGGAACCACAAATGGACATAATTAGGACTATTGCTCTGAACAGAATAATTAGAGCAGATGGGAGAAGAGAGTCAGGTAAGTTTATCCAATGCTCTGTAGGGAATTAACATCCTGTCAATGAATGGGGACAACGTAGCACACTCCGAGGAGCTGCAGTCCAACACGAAAGAGGATGCAGATGGGCAGAGATTTAGTTTATTCCTCATTGTGCTGTTAATTGGTGTTATTGTGGATAATTACAGTCAACACATCTCCACTGCACCAGGGCAGGCTCTGCACTGCTTGTGGGTAAACAGGAGTGCTATACAAACGGTCCTACACTGCCACAGTGTGCTGCTAGGGGCTTCAGAATCTGTGACCCCTTTTGGTATCTGCATGATGAAAATTCCTGGAATTTAGTTCACTGCAGGGAAATTTATGCCAGTGCAGCATGGAAACTGCTTCTTGCCCAGTGTGTCATTTTGTTGTCATTATCCCAGCACAGGATTTAGACTCATGTCACAACAGAGAGATGTAATTATACACTTTTCATATTCCTATTTCTGCTGAACAATGGGCTGCAGTATCATCTGCTTCTCTTAGGGGATGATGTCCTCATGGTCAAGAGTGCTCCAGAGAAGGGCCACGAGCATGAGCAGAGGGCTGGAGCTGCTCTGCTGTGAGGAAAGACTGAGGCAGTTGGGGATGTTCAGTCTGGAGAGGAGAAGGCTCCCAGGTGACCTTATTGTGCCCTTTCAGTATCTGAAGGGGGCTGCAAGAAAGCTGGGGAGGGACTTTTTAGGCTGTCAGGGAGTGATAGGACTGAGGGGAATGGAACCAAGCTAGAAATGGGGAGAGTCAGACTGGAGGTTAGGAAGAAGTTGTTCAGCATGAGGGTGGTGAGAGCCTGGCAGGGGTTGCCCAGGGAGGTGGTGGAAGCCTCATCCCTGGAGGTGTTTAAGGCCAGGCTGGATGAGGCTGTGGCCAGCCTGAGCTGGTGTGAGGTGTCCCTGGGCATGGCAGGGGGGTTGGAACTGGCTGATCCTTGTGGTGCCCTCCAACCCTGACTGATTCTGTGATTCTTTGTACCAGGACTTCTTCCCAAGTGATCCACTGCTGCTCAGGTGCTGTGGGCACCACAAGGTCTTTACTCTGATGCTTGTGACTCGTTTGCCAAGGAGCTGTTGCTGCTGGGCATTGGCAGCTGTGGTAGCTGGCTGTTTGAGGTTAGTTGAGTTAGGGGTGGAAGTTAAGGCAGGAATCTTTTTCCTGCTATACAGGTGCAGTTTGCAGTCAGAATTCTCATGAGAGATGAGCCTCAGAACCTTTGGACACGTGAGTGTATCCCTAAAGCAAGCTGAAGTGCCAGATTTAGCTAGGCTTAGAGGATAAATGTAGCTGTCTTAAGTAAACAATTGGTTTAAATGTAAATCCTTTATTTCCCCCCTGTTTCCCACATCTGGTTTTCAGGAGGCATAAGGGTTTCAAGCAGCTGAGCTGAGAAGAGCCACCCATTCGAAGGGGAGCAGCTAATGCATTCAGCATGATGAAACTGTCAGTCTGAAATTGCATGGAGAATGTGGGTCCTCCCCAGTGGGGCTGGCAACAGCCAGATCAGGAATGTAACGAACATGGGAAAATGCCAGAGAGAAAAAGTATGGATGGGTTGTGAAATGAGGAGCTGGGCCCAGAGGTAACTCTTCTGCTTTGATACATTTACCACATCAGAGCTGCAGGTTTGCTGCCTCTGGTCTCCTGGGCAAGTGACAGAATAGGTGATAAGAAAAAGAAGGTAACCCCCCTACTGCAGCAGCCTCCTGCCCCTGGGCAGTGCCCCCGGGGGCAGAAGAGGAATTCTTCCTGTGTGATGCCAAAAGTAAGGCTGAGATAAAGGTTCCTCTAATGCAGGGAGCATTTTTCCAGCTGAGAGAAGCCACTTCTCAGTGCTGTGCTCCCATACAAGGAGCAAGCAGACAACTGGCAATGATGGAGAAGGGTTTGCAGTCTTGCACTGCATCATCAGGAGCTTGCTGGCTTTACAGACCTTAAATTGCTCTTCATCGAGAGACTTGGCAGAGTATTAGTTTGAAAGGGGTAGTTTGTGTCTAATGAAGAGAAGCTGTTGACAGGACACAGGGAGCCAGAGTCTCCCCCCCTCCCAGCGCCTGCATTCCTGCGTTTTGCATGCCAAAGCCTCCAGTTAATCCCTCTGTGCCGCCTGTCCTGCCTCTGTGACACCCAGGGACTCAGCAGTTTATCTCCTGCAAGCAGGTGTTTCAGCATCAACATTCAAATGAGCTTGGGAAAATCTGCACCAAGGTAAAAAAGAAAAAGAAAAGCCCAAACCACCTTTTAAATAAGCCCCGTGCTTTTGATTCAACTAATTGTGAGGTGAGTTAGCAAACCAGCTGGGCTGCTGTGAAAGTACAGCAAGCATCGGACGCCACCTTATCCTGCTCTGCCAACCTTGAGGATCTTTATATTCTCATAAAAACTAAAAAAGATCTTGTCAGCCAGCACCATTTCTGTTCTGAGTATATTTAAATGCCTTCACAGACGTGGAATAGGGTGAACAGCACTGATGGCTCTGCAGATGTCTGCTGCCGAGGTGCTCAGCAATGGCACTTGGCACAACCAAGGTGACCTTGGGGGAAAGGAGTGCAGGAGGGGGAGGTGTTCTTCTGGCAGCTTCTTAGCTGGGTATTAAAGGCTTGCTCTCTGCTCAGGGGGAGAACTTTAGGTAAGTCAAACGATCCACTGAGTTCAGCACAGAGAAAGCAAAGTCTCTCCCTCAGTTCCAAACAGAAAAATCAAGTCTGTGTAAGACAAAAAGTTTGAGAGGTGATTGAATCTGACATTTCTTATGCTAGGCAGTCTAAAACTTTGGCTAAATAGTCTGGAGCTGCCTTCAGCCTCAGTCCTTAGCTCTTAGGAGCTGCCTTCAGTCTCAGTCCTTAGCTCTTAGGAGCTGCCTTCAGCCTCAGTCCTTAGCTCTTAGGAGCTGCCTTCAGTCTCAGCCCTTAGCTCTTAGGAGCTGCCTTCAGTCTCAGCCCTTAGCTCTTAGGAGCTGCCTTCAGTCTCAGTCCTTAGCTCTTAGGAGCTGCCTTCAGTCTCAGTCCTTAGCTCTTAGGAGCTGCCTTCAGCCTCAGTCCTTAGCTCTTAGGAGCTGCCTTCAGCCTCAGTCCTTAGCTCTTAGGAGCTGCCTTCAGCCTCAGTCCTTAGCTCTTAGGAGCTGCCTTCAGCCTCAGTCCTTAGCTCTTAGGAGCTGCCTTCAGCCTCAGTCCTTAGCTCTTAGGAGCTGCCTTCAGCCTCAGTCCTTAGCTCTTAGGAGCTGCCTTCAGCCTCAGTCCTTAGCTCTTAGGAGCTGCCTTCAGCCTCAGTCCTTAGCTCTTAGGAGCTGCCTTCAGCCTCAGTCCTTAGCTCTTAGGAGCTGCCTTCAGCCTCAGTCCTTAGCTCTTAGGAGCTGCCTTCAGCCTCAGTCCTTAGCTCTTAGGAGCTGCCTTCAGCCTCGGTCCTCAGCTCTCTCCCAGTATTATGTGGCTAGAACCATGGCTCTCATTCCCCAAATAACCCATCCACTGCTTTCAGATTCCAAAAATAAAGCCAAAAACATTTTAACAAATCATTTCAAGTGGCTGTCAAGCAAACTACTGTTGCATTTTCCAACGTGTTTATTGGGAAATTATTATGGGAGAGGTTACAAAATTTAGTCCTTTTTTGTCTATTTTTTTTTTCTTGGCCCCACTGAATGTTTGTCACAAGCTATTAATAATTTCCCAGAAACAATTATCAGTAGAGTGGGATACAAACCAGGTAGATACTACAAATCAGTAGAGTTGATAGAGGCAAACTAAAAGGAAAGAAAAAGAAAGCCCCTAAAAAAAAAATAAATAAAAGAGGGAGGTGCAAAGGTGCAAACCTCTCCCTTCTGCTGCTAAAGATCATTCCCACTTTAAGGCTCTTGCAAGGTCATTGCTGAAGGTTAAGCCTTTGGCAGGACCTGTGAAGGATGCTGTAAAAGGAGAGTAACAAATTTTAACTCCACTTTGTAACTGCATCACAGAAGCCATTACCAGCAGCTTGGGCATTTTCTGCAGGGATTTGGGACATCTGCCATTCAATAGGCACAAAGTGAAATCCAAAGGCAGTGCTTTGGTTGATTTCTCCCTTCTTGGAGGGCTGTGCTGTCTCAGACATGGGCTCCTGTGGTGCATAGGTAGAGAAGAACTGCAGCTACAAAACCTCACCTTGTGAGGAGAAAAATCTCTTCAGTCAATGCAGCTGCACTGAAATCCTTCTCATGCTGCAAGGGCTGTTGCCATGGCTCACTGAAAGCCACACTGCCTCTGGTCCTCACTCAAGGCTTGCTGGTGTTTGCTGGGCTTCTCTGGCCACAGCTGGTGCCAGCACTGGAAGCACTGCCCCTCTGTCCTTGGGTCCTGCCTGCTCTCCTCTCTTGCTGTCTCCTGAGCTGATCTGAAATCATCCTTTGCCCGGGGGCCATGCTGCAGCTTGGCACTCCTCAGAGAGCTAACAGTCACCCTGTTTATCTTGGCTCCAATTAGAATGGCCCAAATTGCTTGGAAAACAACAGAGATGCTTCTGAAATCTCAGCCTCTCCCGTTTGAACAGATTGCTTATTATGGTATAGTCATTGCAGGTGGAGAAGTCAAGCTCTGGATCACCTAACAAGTGGCCCCAGCAGCATCTGTTGCTATCTCCAGAAATGCTCAGCAATGTGCACCTGAGAGGAGAAATGCTTTAAATAAGCACTTGGCTTTGTGTTCAGACATTCCCACCAAATACCACACAGCACAGCCAAAGCTCCAAAAAATCACTGATCTGCTGCCACTTAGGAAGCAAGGGCACATAAAGCAAGTTGTTGTTTTGCTGTCTGGAAAGTTTAGAGCCTTGGGCATAGTCTGTGCATGCAGGTATTTAGCCTGGAAACAACACAGGTGCTCTCAGCTGCACTCAGACCTGTCAGCAGTTACTTGCACAGCCAGCAGAGCTCTTTGGAAGGGCTGCCCAGGGCACTTCAGAGGATAATGGAGTTACATGGACAGGATCAGTGGAGGGACCTTTGTTAGCATCTCCTCTCACTGCCTTCCCTCCCACAGCCCTTATGCTTTTTTTGGTGTGAGGTTTGTTTTTTTTTTCATTCCTAAACATATGGCCAGCCACAGGCAGTGTAAATACCCAGAAGGAAATTTGTCCAACAGCTTCTAAATTGGCTTGTGCACATTTCATGTGATGTCTAACTGGCAAATATTTACAAGCATTTTGGATATCAGACATGATGGTTTGTTTAAAGATTTCCTCTCCAACCCAGCATGGAATATTGCTGCCTTCCTCTCCCCCTCCTTTCTCTCAGCTTTCTTTTCTTTCTTATCTGGGGGAGTTTTCTGTTGTTGTTTACAGAAGGACCTCTCTAGGTTGGTTGTTTGTTTTTTTTTTTGCTGCTGCTGCTTCTCAAAACACTCATCCAAGCAATGCAATATTTCTCCCTGTGATATATCTGTCTGTGTGATGTAGATTAAATACAAAGAGCCAAGAGCTTCAAGGAAACATAAAAAGGAGGCTCTGTGCAGTGTGCCTACAGCTTTCATCTGCGCAGCAAATGTAATAGCATCATAAAATGGGAAGGTTGNGATCACGTTGGGTGCTTCTGTGCTCCACAACCTCCCTGGGCAACCTGTGCCAGTGTCTCACCACCCTCACTTCTTCCTAAATGCTACCCAGCAATGCCAGATTTCTGCCTACTGCATAGCTCCTGTGTGGCTCACAGGAGGCTGGGTTCAGCTGGTTTGTGCCTTGCAGTTAATCTGAGCATGCAGTGCTGTGCTAGCCCCAGTCAGAGATGCTAGACCTTCCTATCCAGGAGTTTCAAGAGTCTTGGATTTGTGTGGAAGCCCTCAGATTCCAGTGGAGTGTAAGAGACAACACAGCAGAGGCCTTGAGAAATGGTGGCTTTGATATTTCAGCATGGTCCTGTCTCTGCTGTCCTTTTCCTCCTTGTATTTGGGAGGAGATAGGGAAGATAAGCAGCATTAGACAGCTTGCTTTTGCTTGCCCCAGAAAAAGGCTTGTAGATTCAATCATTCCAAGCCAGCTCTGTGGCTATATATTGAAAGGGAAACTCATCTGTGGTAGTTGCTTTTCTGATTAGGAATCTGACCCTGAAGCTTTAGTACAAGCCAGCAGAACAATGAGCTGTGTAGAGGACAGCAGCACAACCTGTGAAGCCTGCAATTCTCCCTTCTTATCTATTGATCCTTTTGATTGTGGTTCCTGTCCTGCTCTTTATGGTTGTTATTTGGAAGCACTTCATAGGAACTGAATTATGTGTCCTAAATGATGACATAGGAAGTGATTTTTTGTGCCCAGGTGGTTCACAGGCTCACAGGATGGCAGGGGCTGGAAGGGACCCAAAGAGCTCATCGAGTCCAAGCTCCCTGCCAGAGCAGGACCAGACATTGCAGCTCAGGGCACACAGAACACATCCAGACAAGCCTGGAAAGGTTCCAGAGGAGACTCCACAGCCTCTCTGGGCAGCCTGTGCCAGGGCTCTGGACCCTTCCAGGCAAGAAGTTGCCCCTTGTGTTGAGCTGGAACCTCCTGTGCTGCAGCTCCCATCCATTGCTCCTTGTCCTATCCCAGGCAGCAGTGAGCAGAGCCTGTCCCCCCCCCCTGCTGACCCCCAGCCCTCAGACAGTTATAAACATTGATTAAATCTCCTCTCAGTCTTTTCCTTTCCCCAGGCTCCTCAGCCTCTCCTCACCAGGCAGCACTCAGTCCCTCAGCATCCTGCTCTGCAGCTGTGTACCATGCCCAGTCCCACAGGTCTGTGGCCTCATTTCCAGGAACAGTCCCCAGGGACAGCAGTGAACAGTCCCAGAACCCCAGCGTTGTGAGGTTGGAAGGGACCTCTGGAGATCACCCAGTCCAACCCCCTCACTAAAGCAGGATCACCCATAGCAGGTAGCCCAAGGTTCCACATCCAGAAGAGTCTGGAATCTCTCCAGAGGAGGAGACTCCAGAACCCCTCTGGGCAACCTGCTCCAGGCCTCCACCACCCTCACAGCAAAGAGGTTTATCTACAACTACAGCTAAACAAGTCTTTGGCTGGGCTGGCAGAGTCATCTCCCTCCCAAACCCCTGCTGCAGTCCTCCACTGAAACACTTCCTTGCAAGTATTCTCTCAGCATCAGCAGGCCGTAACCCCAAGCACGTTCCTGAAGCTAGGAGGGGGAAGGTAGTTTGTAGATGCACATGAAGTTGTTGGGTTTCCTTCCTTTGGGAACCATCATCCCCACTGCTGTGCCTGGCACAGGCTCCTCGGCACTGTTCCGCAAGCCCCAGGCCTGCTCGCTGTGTGTTGCAGCGCCAAGGGCAGGCACCTCTGCCTGCTGTGCCAAGCCAGTGCAATGCTGGCATCTCAGAGGTAGGCTCCCAGGCACAGAGATCCTTTCCAAGCCTTTTTAAACAGCGGCTTTTTTTTTATGAGCTACCCAAGCCAGGTTACTGCTCTTAGCTTTTCTCAGCTCCCTCAGCTTTTCCCACCCGCTGCATCCCTCTGACCTGCAGCAGCTCCTTCCTGAAGAGATCTGGGTGGGTTCAAACAGATGTGGAGACATGACAGGGTTCATTTAGAACATAATCAACAGATAATAATAGGGTACTCAGAGAAATTGCAGTGAATGACAAGTGCCATCAGCCTTTTCAAAGCAGCAGAATGAGACATTTTTAACTCCACGTGCACAACAGCCTTAGAAGAAGCAGGAAATGGCTAATTTGGATCCCTTTTATTATGCTCTAGGGTTGTTATTTTATTGATATTGTAACGTTCTCAAGCCTTATCCTGGTCCTGCTTGGCTCTGTGGCAAACAAAATACTGCCCCATGGGATAGCTGAAGCAGACTGGCACTCTGCTGTGCCTCATCTTCCACCCTGAGAGCTGGCAGTCATCAGCTCGTTGGGGTGAGGCCCCAGCACCCCTCAGGTGTGAGCTGTGGTTCTCATTGCTCCAAAGATCCATTTAGTGAACTCCTGCTGCTCACCCCTCAGGTGTGAGCTGTGGTTCTCATTGCTCCAAAGATCCATTTAGTGAACTCCTGCTGCTCACCCCTCAGGTGTGAGCTGTGGTTCTCATTGCTCCAAAGATCCATTTAGTGAACTCCTGCTGCTCACCCCTCAGGTGTGAGCTGTGGTTCTCATTGCTCCAAAGATCCATTTAGTGAACTCCTGCTGCTCACCCCTCAGGTGTGAGCTGTGGTTCTCATTGCTCCAAAGATCCATCTATGGATGGGTCCTAAGATCCATCTATGAAACTCCTGCTGCTCACCCTCTCTGGTGTGGTAGCTAAGGGAAGGTCTGGGTTGCTGGATTGCCTCTGTCTGGTTTTGCAGTGCTGCTGAGAGGACTGAGCTGGATTTTGTATCTCCAGCTGTGAGTTTCTTGCTGCGGTGAGAAGGAGGACACCCATTTGCAGCCCACTGCCTGGCCAGGTGTGCAGTGCTCTCTTGGAACATATTTAGACTGAGAGGGGCATGAAACGTCTGATTTGGGGGTTGAGCTCAGTGGTGAAATTGAGGCTGCTCCTTTGTCCCCCAAGACACAGAGGTCGTCTCGCTCTCTGTCTCAGGGAAACCTCAGAGCTCTGATCTCCAAGAAAACCTTGGAGCAGCCACAAGTAACTGGAATGTGTCCTCCTTCTCCTTCAGCTCTACCTCCTGACTCTTCCATCCCTTCTGACCCTTGTCAGAGCTGCAGCCTTCTGTCCTACACAAAACCAAGCCACAGCACTGGCTTGTGCAGGCTGTGCAGGATGCTTCCAGGTGTGCGGCACACATGTGGCTTGTACAGCACAGGCACAGCACTGCTCTAACCTGCATGCTGCTTGTAAGTCTTGGCTTCTTTGGGCTTTTTACCAAGTGTCACAACTTGTAAGCCACCTTAGAGATGCCTTCCAATACCTGAAGAGATCCTTCAGGAAGGCTGCAGGACTTCTCCTGAGGGTGTCTATAGACAGGAATAAGGGAGAGTGGTTTGAAACTGAGGAAGAGCAGGGTCAGACTGGATCTGAGGAAGATGTTCTTCAGCACCAGGGTTTGAGACTCTGCAATAGGCTGTCCAGGGAGGTTGTGGATACCCTCTCCCTGGAAGTGTTCAAGGCCAGGCTGGATGAGCCCTTGAGTAGCTGAGTCTAGCTGAGAGGTGTCTCTGCCTGTGGTGGGGAGGTTGGAGCAGATGATTTCTGAGGTCCCTTCCAACCTGAGCTGTTCTTCAGTTCTCTGCTTTCATGTGCAGCTTGGTCACTGCTGCTGTCAGCAAAGCTGCACTGTGCAAAGCAGGCTCAGTAGGAGCTTGGCTGCCAGTCTCCTGCTCATCTCCATTTCCTGCAAAGATGCAGCCAATAACCTCTGCTTGCAGAGGGACATGAGGAGAGTCTCTGACTGGCTCTGCTCTCAGTGGCACACTGGCAGGCTCCTCTGAGCTGACTCTGAGAATTAAGGAAGCCAGAATGAAGGTGATAAATGCTTTTGTTAAAGGGATGGTCAGAGGACACAGGAGGTTCAGCAGTCACTGAGGCTTGTCTTAACACAGGAGCTCTTCTGAGAGCAGTAAGCTGCTCTCCTGCCTGCCTGCAGATTTGCTTGCTTTCATTTCCTCCTCTTTTTTTCCTCTTTTCTTCTTTTTCTCTTTTCCCTGCTCCATTTTCTGTTTTCCTGTGCATTTCCTCAACCTACCTTGCATAAATTGTGTTTCTGCTCATGTCTGCTTCAGTGTTGGAGTAGACAGTTGTTGACAGAAAGATCATTTATAGTCTCTGCAAATGTGCAAAGCCAGTTAAAACTTCAGGCTTGGAGGTATGGATAAAGTTTGGTCCTGGTGGAGTTTGCCAGTTGTGAGCCTGCCATTTACAGCTACTTGGAAAGCACTTTCCTAGCTGCTATCTAAACTTCTTTCCTCAAGGCAGAGGAGATGAAATAAAAGCTAATACCTACTTAGTTGTTCAGATGCAGTGGAGATGGTGATGAGAATGACCTGAAGCATGCTGGCTACAGAAAGAGCTTTGTGAGCTTTGCAAGCAGGGCATGGAGAACAGAGTTAAAGCTTGGGGGATTCTCACCCTTCATCTTTTTATGCTTGCTGGACTAATGAAGAGTCTCCATTACCTGTGGCAGGTGGGTGTTGCACTCCCTGCCTACATCTATTTCCAGCTCTATTCATTGTCCTTCACAATTCTTGTAGCTGCTTCCAGGCTGATCTTTGAGCTTGGGCAGCTGTTCTGTCAGTGAACAGCCAAGCTCTTTATGTAAGTGAAATTCATCTTGGTATGGTGAAGATGAAAGCACTGAACTGATTAGAGAGGAGCACTTGGAATGCATAGAGTATAATCTATCTTTCATCTGCATCTCAGGACTTACTTCACCCCATATTGGAGAGCATTCACTCTACAGACCCTATCTCCACAAAATATTTAGGTGTTAGATTCAGGTGCAAATGTGCAGTCGTTTTCTGCCTGCCCCTCGAGGACATCTTAAAGCTCACTGCTCTAAACAGGCACATTCATAAAGTCTCCTCAGTTTCTGCTGTGGGGCATGCACCTACTCTACCAGAGAGGAACATCTGCTTGCTCTTAGATTGTCTCCTCTTAATCCAGATTTGAAGTTCTTGCTTATCTCCATTGATGAAGACCGCAATTAGAATCTGTGGTCTGATTACAGCACTCAGGGAACAAAAGGGAAACCCAGACTTCCATCTTTGGAGAGCTAAGATCTGACACACAAGGAAACCCAGACTTCCATCTTTGGAGAGCTAAGATCTGACACACAAAGGGAAACCCAGACTGCCATCTTTGGAGAGCTAAGATCTGACATAAAGGGAAACCCAGACTTCCATCTTTGGAGAGCTAAGATCTGACATAAAGGGAAACCCAGACTGCCATCTTTGGAGAGCTAAGATCTGACATAAAGGGAAACCCAGACTTCCATCTTTGGAGAGCTAAGATCTGACATAAAGGGAAACCCAGACTGCCATCTTTGGAGAGCTAAGATCTGACATAAAGGGAAACCCAGACTTCCATCTTTGGAGAGCTAAGATCTGACATAAAGGGAAACCCAGACTGCCATCTTTGGAGAGCTAAGATCTGACATAAAGGGAAACCCAGACTTCCATCTTTGGAGAGCTAAGATCTGACATAAAGGGAAACCCAGACTGCCATCTTTGGAGAGCTAAGATCTGACATAAAGGGAAACCCAGACTTCCATCTTTGGAGAGCTAAGATCTGACATAAAGGGAAACCCAGACTGCCATCTTTGGAGAGCTAAGATCTGACATAAAGGGAAACCCAGACTTCCATCTTTGGAGAGCTAAGATCTGACATAAAGGGAAACCCAGACTGCCATCTTTGGAGAGCTAAGATCTGACATAAAGGGAAACCCAGACTTCCATCTTTGGAGAGCTAAGATCTGACATAAAGGGAAACCCAGACTGCCATCTTTGGAGAGCTAAGATCTGACATACAAAGACCATTTTGCAGAAGGCCTCACAGGTTATCCCTCAGCTCCCCCTCCTAAGCCCCTATAAAAAGTGTCCTCTTCCCTTCTGGGACAGCACTTTAATCCCAGCTCTGAAAGGCTTTCTGCTTGCCTGCAAGTACTGAACATTTCTGTGCTGAGTGAGACAGCTCTCCATAGCCTTCAGGGAGCCAGGTTGGAACACAGACACATTAGAAGCAACCTCTGACCCATCACAGGCTAATTAAACCAGCTTATTAAGGAAAAAATAAATCATCATCAAGGGCACCTCAGTGCTGAAGGGGGAAAACTGCCCAGAGAAATTCAGCAGCCCCTGGTCACAACACATTTCAGAGAGGGCTGCTGTGCCTCAGTAAGGCATGTCTGGGCAGTGCCTTGAGACCCTTGCCTGGCTAGCAAAGCCAATGTCTTGCTAGGTGTAAGTGTTGGGGTGAATCATTTAGAAGATCCAGGAGTACAAAGCCAGGTTTCTCTAGCACTTCATCAAAGCCAGGTTGAACTATCTTCTTCTTTTCTTTTCTTTCTTTTTTGGCTGCTGCCTTAATTAGATAAGCTGCTGAATTTAATTACCTCATCAAGCCTAATTTGGAAAGATCTCTCAAGTCAGTGAGAGCTTCTCATGTGCTTATTATTTCTATTTGTTGCATGGAGCCACTAATATCACCATTTTGTTGGGGTATTAATGATAGCCTTAATTGTGTTCTCATTTACAGCATTTGCTCAGACAGTGGCATTTTCCTCACACTTTTAAAGTGCCAGCACATGAAAATCAATCACAATTTAATTTAAGGCAGTGAAGCCTCTTTTCTAGCCCTCTCTCAGCTCAGCTGTGTCCTGGCTCTTCCCTGTGCCTGCATGTTTGGCTTTGCAAGGTGGAATTCTTTCACAGAAATCAGGTTGAGTTTCTGAGGCCTGAGGTCCTGACAAAATTCAGCCTCTGGGTGCTCTTTCAGCACTGCTTCATAACCAAACATTAGGTAATAACTAAAGACCTGTGCTAGTGGGAGGTGTCCCTGCCTGTGGCAGAGGGTTGGAACTGGATGATCCTTGAGGTCCCTTCCAACCTTTCCATTCTATGATTCTATAATAATAAACTGGGAACTCAGGTTGGTGTTGCAATTCAAGTTAATTCATCCAAATGCACCTCTGTGTGGTGCTCCAACTTCCTCTACCAGAGGGAGCCTCCTGCAATTAATACTCAAACCCAGAATTTCTAAAGAAAAAGCTGAATGAAAATAGAAAAAACAAAAAAGAAGTTGTAAATCCCAACCTATTCTCAGGATCTTTGTTTAGCAGAGAGAACAGAGCTCAGGCCACTGCTGAAAAGCAACGTTTGCCTGTGAAGTGCTTGTAATCACCTGTGAATTACTTCTGTGCAGCTTGCTCTTGCAGTGTGAGCCATGCTGCTGGTAGAAACATTGCTAATTAAGTCTGGAGGCGTTAATTTGTGAAGAGCCAGCTACATCCTGGATGAAATCAATTGGATTTTAGTCTCCCAGCTCCAAGTTCTGCAGAAGTAACCTGGGTTTGACTTACTCTGACTCTTTGTTTGATTTTTTTTCGCTTTGCTGGTTGGAGGTTTGTTGTCAGAAGCCCAATTAAACAACTCTCTGGTCTCTGCTTTGCCTTAGAACGACTACAGGAAGCTATCTATGCAATGCAAGGACTTTGTTGTGGGGGTGCTGGACCTGTGCAGAGACACTGAAGAAGTGGAGGCTATCCTGAATGGAGATGTGAACATCCATTTGTACCCAGACCACCACCGGCCAAGCCTGAGCAGGATTAAACTTGCTATTAAATACGAGGTGAAAAAGGTGAGCTCCTTCTTGCAGTCCCTGCTGAATGCATCTCCACAGCTGAGCTCTTTTCCTTGGATGTCACCTGACAAACAGCAAATGAAAGATAGATTTCAGTGGGACCAGGACTGTCCCTGGAATTTTAGTGAGGCTTTGCTCAATTGGCATTTTCTCACATGCTCTGATGTGGAGAACATTGGTTGAAAGGGGTCATTACAGCAGGTGCTTAAGGTGACAGACAGGGCTGGGTGGATGGTTGGATGGTTGGATGGATGGTTGGATGGATGGATGGATGGTTGGATGGATGGATGGATGGTTGGTTGGATGGATGGTTCAATGGATGGATGGTTGGATGGTTGGATGGTTGGTTGGTTGGATGGATGGATGGATGGATGGATGGATGGTTGGATGGATGGTTGGATGGATGGTTGGATGGATGGTTGGATGGATGGTTGGATGGATGGTTGGATGGATGGTTGGATGGATGGTTGGATGGATGGTTGGATGGATGGTTGGATGGATGGTTGGATGGATGGTTGGATGGATGGTTGGATGGATGGTTGGATGGATGGTTGGATGGATGGTTGGATGGATGGTTGGATGGATGGTTGGATGGATGGTTGGATGGATGGNGGAGGGATGGATGGAGAGATGGTTGGTTGGATGGGTGGGTGGTTGGATGGAGGGAGGGATGATTGGAGGGAGGGAGGGATGGTTAGAGGGAGGGATGGAGAGATGGATGGTTGGAGGGATGGATGGAGAGATGGTTGGTTGGAGGGAGGGATGGTTGGATGGAGGGATGGGTGGTTGGATGGATGGGTGGGTGGTTGGATGGAGGGAGGGATGATTGGAGGGAGGGAGGGATGGTTAGAGGGATGTATAGGTGGTTGGATGGAAGGTTGCATGGATGGTTGGTTGCATGGATGGATGGAAAAAGGGACTGCCCATAGAGCACAGCCCTTCTTGACTGTGCTCATGCAGCTCATGACTATGAACCTCCAAAGGCTTCATCAAGGACCAAAAGTTGTTGGCACAGCAACCTGAGGGTCTTCCTTCCTTCACTGTCATTGACATGAAGGTAGGGCCTGGACCTAGCAGATGCTGTGACAGCTTTGGCCACAAATGATACAAGTAGAGGATTTAGTCCAGAGCCTCACCCTTCCCAAACCATCTGTCCTTCCTTCAAACTAAATCTTCTCCTTCAGCTGAGGCAATATCTGGACTCAGTAGCTTGATTGAAGTCAGCAGACCAGGTCTGTCTCCTCTCTCTGCTTTCAAATGCTCCTGACCCCTTAGCTGTGATGCACCTCTCCTGTTAGCCTCCAAAGCCACTTGCAAGCCACGAAACCTGTTGCCTTCTCTGAAATGCTACAGAGAGAAGACACAGGAAATGAGGCAGCTCTGTCCAGGTCCAGGCCCTTTACTGCAGTGTGATGGGAAGTGAAATTCAGCTTTTAAAAAGAGAAGGGTTCATTCAGATTAGATCAAAAGCTATTTGTGATCAACTTGGAATTCAGATTTTTTTGGGAAGCTCATGGAAGTAGCTGAGCACTGATCAGAAGTGATAGGTTCCCACCTTCCATTCTACAGCTCCAAATCCATATTCTATGAGCTGGAGTTTCCCCAAATCTACAAGCCAGCAGGAAAAATGTGTCTTTTAAGGAAAAGCACAAACCTGCCTGACTCTTAGAGGTATTTTAAACAAACAGGGAGCTTTTCAGCAGCACCTTGTGCAAATGGAAAATTTTATTCTGGCAAATCCTAGACCTGGGTGGTCCCAATTAATTGCTCCTACAATATGCATTGATGGAATTTGGGCTCCTGCTATGGGGTCCAAATTTTCAGGCTAACATCTGCTCTCTCTTTCCCCTCCCAAACCCACCACCTGCTCCAGTTTGCCTCTTGACTGTGTTGCTGTGCTGGCTGGAGAAGGTCTTTTCCTGTTATGAAAGCCATTAATTAAAGGGAATCTTAAACCTCTCATTTGAGATGAATTGCTTTCATCCAGGAGCACAGAGCATGGAGCCAAATGTTTCCTCCTAGGATGCTGTGCCTCTGCATCCTTGCATCACCAAAACTGTGCACATCTCAGCTGACCCTTAGATGCTTTGCCACAGCCTGGGTCAGGTTTGGTTGTTGAAGTTGTTGCTTTGGTAACAGGAGGCCAAACCTGCTCCTGTGTTCTTTCTGTAAAAGGCACTGCTGCACCTCCTCGAGGCACAGTCCCCAGTGACCTAAGCTCTGAGAACTGCCATGGTGCTGGCCAGAACCTCAACCCTTTTTGATGTGTTAAGTCTGTTGTGTTATTTTGCTTCTTTGCCCTTCAGGTACCGAGGCCATTAGCGGGAGCCAAGCTGTCGTTAGTCCATGTCCTGATCCAGGCTTAGCTGACCAGAGGAACATTTCCTTCATCTCACACAACCCCAGCATGGTAGGGGTTGGGAGGGACCTCTGGAGATCATCCAGTCCAACCCCCCTGCTAAAGCAGCTCTCCCATAACCACAATGTCCATGTGGGTTTGGAATCCCTCCAGAGATCAGCCTCGACAGACTTTGTCACCACAGGCAGAGGCATCAGCTGTGTTTGCCATTTTATTTTGTCCTGGAAGTTTAATCAGCA
This sequence comes from Semnornis frantzii, assembly GCA_013399775.1. Taxonomy (NCBI): domain Eukaryota; kingdom Metazoa; phylum Chordata; class Aves; order Piciformes; family Ramphastidae; genus Semnornis; species Semnornis frantzii. The sequence continues at coordinate 118,100 of VWYK01118881.1, read as the reverse complement.
AAACAGCAGTAATGAAGAGACTACAGAACCCTGCTCCCCCCTCTACCATTAACAACAACATTCAGATGGCCACTTGGTCATTCTCCAACTCAGTAAGCTCCAGATGAGCCAGAGACATAAAGATGTTCTTATTTAGATGAGCATTAAGCTTCCAAAGGATTTTATATTCCATTCTTTCCCATGAACAGACAGAAGAATCTCAGACAGGACAACTTGAGGGAGTTAAGAATGATTTGAGAGAAGGAAGTATTAGCTGCTGTGTGGGACTTCTTTCACTCAGTATCCAGACTAAACATTTGCATTGGTATCTGAACTTTTCAGAAATACCTGATGCTCAAACTAATCTATTTCTGCCATTAGCTTCTTAATTCACATTTCCATATTAGTACTCTAAGTGCCACCAGCAGGCTTAGTTTGATGAAAACCTGCAAAGAATAATTTCTATCAAAAATTGTTAATTAATGTCCAGCATTAGGGACCAGGAATGTGCAGCACTTCACCTGTGAAGACAGGCTGGAAAGATTGGGACTGTTCAGCCTGGAGAAGAGAAGGCTCTGGGGGGAGCTTATGACTGCATCTCAGCATCTAGAGGGGACTTACAGGAAGGCTGGGCAGGGGTTGTACAAGGACTTGTAGTGACAGAATGAGGGGCAGTGGTTTGAAACTGGAGCAGGGGAGCTTTTGCTTGGACATCAGGAGGAAATTCTGCAAGGGAGATTTAGTTTGGATATCAGGAGGAAGTTCTGCACAGTGAGGGTGGGGAGACACTGGAACAGGTTGCCTGGGGTTGTGCTTGGGTCCCCATTCCTGGAGGCCTTCAAGATCAGACTTGACGTGGCCCTGGGTAGCCTGCCCTAGTTTGGATGTGTCCCTGCTTGCTGCAGGAGTGTTGGACAAGATGACCTTTGAGGGTCCCTTGCAGCCCACTGCAGTCTGTGAGGGAGCTTTCAGTCAGACACTGGACATGTAAGGGCAGCACATGCTGTGCCTGTAGTCATTCTTAATGAAACCAGGCTGTGATCTCTGCCTGTGGGAGGCATCAGCAGAGAGGCTGCTCCCTGAGGCAGCCAAGAGTGGGAAAAAGCAGTTCTGATCTGTTACAGGTCTAGAGCAGCTTTACAGAGCTCCTCACACTGCCTGCTCCCATTGCTGTCTGCACTGCTCTGCTGCTTGCTTGTCATCCTCTGATGTTCATAGGAGGCTTAATGTGTCCATATCTACAGAATCACAGAATTGACCAGGTTGGAAAAGACCTTCAAGATCATTGAGTCCAACCTATCACCCAATACCATGGCACTAAGTGCCTCATCCAACCTCCTTAAACACCTCCAGGGATGGTGACTCCATCACTCCTTGGGCAGCCAATCACTCCTCCCATGAAGAACTTCTTCCTAACACCCAGCCTAAACTTACCCTGGTGCAGTTTGAGACTCTGTCCTCTTGTTCTGTCACTGGGGGCCTGGGAGAAGAGACCAAGGCCCACCTGGCCACAACCTCCTCTCAGGTAGTTGTAGAGAGCAATAAGGTCTCCCCTGAGCCTCCTTTTCTCCAGGCTGAACAACCCCAGCTCCCTCAGCCTCTCTAAAGCTGTTGCTTGCCTGCAGGAGGTGATGTTCATTCTCCTCCTTGCCCCATGCCAGAATGATCATCTCTGTGTTCTTTTAATTGCAGAGGTTGAGTGCCCAGCCCTTCTTTCTGTGCAGCTCAGTTCTCAGCCCTCACAGAGCCAGAGCACCTTTCTCTTTCACGGGTTTTAATTTCATTAACAGTAAGACACCCAAATTGGGTTTGAAGGAAAAAAATGAATAAGAATTAAGCAGAACACCAGATGTCTGTGCAAATCCTGTTTGAGAGAGAGCTGGAACAGGAACTTATCTCATAACTATGTTATTAATAATTACCATATGGAGGATGCTCCAAACAGAATAGTCCTGGCTGGATTAGATTAGAGCCTTTCAGTGCATTGGTTGTGCAATTCAGATCTCCAAGGGCATAAGCAGGCTCAGCGACCCTCACCTGCTGCAGCAGCCTCTGCTCCCCAGTCACTTGCCCAGAGCATGTGGTTGTACCCTGCACAATACCTACTTCATCAAATTGCTTCTGGGGCCCTCTCCTCACTGAGCAGAGCTCCACCTGCATCCTTTCCACAGCACATGAAACTAGAGAAGGTTAACCCTTGCACAGACAAAAGCCCTGCTGGTGCTGAGCAGACAGCTCTGCCTCTGCCCAGTGCCACTGCACCCTTAGGTCTTTGATCACATTCTGTGCTTCTGTGCTCCACAACCTCCCTGGAGGTGTTCAAGGACAAGGTTGGATGAGTCCTTGAGCAACCTGTTCCAGTGGGAAGTGTCCCTCTAGAACCAGATGATCTTTGAAGTCCCTTCCACCCTAAACCATTCTACAATTCTACAAGCTGGAGAAGAGAGGGCAGGAGAAGGCAGGGGAGGACAAGAAGCTGAGAATTCCGTTTGGGGAGCAAGGAGTGTAGCCGTGCCAAGTGCCATGGTGGGCAGCTAGAGTTCTGCCAGCTTTCTGTGCTCTCAGTTTTCTGTGATCCTGAAAATTCCTGCAGTGGCATGCCCTGGGGAGGGCCTGCTGGAGGAGAGAGGAGAGGGCACACCAGGGCACACCACTCACCCCCTGGCACGGAGCCTGAGCAGCAGCCTTAACACAACTGGGAACTGCATTTCGGTAACTCGAGTGAAACATTTCAGCTCCACAGCTGTCAGAGCTGTGTAGGTCACACAAAAGCTTGCACTTCTTTGGAACAAAATGGAGTTTAGGAATGCCCCATGGGGTGAACATTGATCTTTCTGTACTCCAGTGCCTGTAACATGCACAGATATGGCTCGAAGCAGGACAGGGTTGTGTTTTACCACAAGAAGTCCTCAGGAGAAAAGAGACTTTCAGACTTTGCTTTTTTGCATTTGCTTGCTGGCTAATTTTTTTTCCCCCCACTCTTTAATTGCAGGAATTTTAAACTGAAGTCTTGAGGAGTCACAGGTGGCTTGAGCTGGGTGGTGGGAGGAAAAGTGTTTCCTATTGCCATTACTGGAGAAGCAGTCAGTCCTCCTCAAATGGAATTCAGTTGTTGTGTGAGCAGCAGGGACACTGTGGTCACTCTGAGCTCTTCAGCTTATCCACAGGATTTTTCTTTCCAGATTTTAAATCACAAATTCCAGGCATTTTGTCAGGGATTGGAAGGGGAAGGAGTCACTTCCCTTCCTCACAGAAAGTGTTTCTATGTCTCTAAGTATTTCATTAGCAAGGTTCCTTCCTCCCTCGAAAATCTGTGGCTCTGATTTTGCCCAGATGTTTTAATTTCTTTTCTCTCCCAAGATGAATCTCATTTTGTTATTTCCTGCCCTTACATCCATCCTCTCAAGGCTGGAATGAATCATTTCACCATCCTGAGCAGTGTTTGCAATATTCCCAATTTACTGTAATAAGCAGACTTAATTATTTTCATTTACAAAGTGCCACAAGGTCTTAGATGTCCATCGAGACATTGCCAAGAGAGCACAGGAAGACATCAAACCCATTGCATGGATGCCCATCACAGGTTAAAAGAATTAAAATTATCTTTATTAATAATGAAATTCCCTCAGAAAAAGAACAATTAATATGGTCTGCCAGAAATGTGACCTTAGCTGCCCTCAGTTTGGGCTTCACCTCATAGATACTCATAGGCAGTAGAACTTCTAAGATGCACTTTGGATGGAAAGGCAGATGGGAAGGAGTAAAAAACCAACAAGATTCAGTTTTTAAAGTTGTGGAGCTTTGGATGTGTGCATGGATGCTGCCCCACGATGGAGCTCTCCCACAGGATGTGAGCTGTGATTCCATCATCTTTTCAGAGCCCATTTGGGTTTCCCAGCCTGCTGACCCCAGATGGAATAGTGCTCCTGAGCTCCCTGGTGCCAGCCCTGGCAAAACAGGAGGAACCAGGCATAAATCTACTGCCTGCTCCCTTCAGAGGGATGTGAAGGTCCTGGAGCAGGTCCAGAGGAGGGCAAGGAAGCTGGGGAAGGGCCTAGAGAATAAATCTGATGAGGAATGACTGAGGGAGCTTGGGATGGTTAGTGTGAGGAAGAGGAGGCTGAGGGCAGAGCTCATTGCTGTCTGCAGCTACCTGAAGGGACATTGTGGAGAGGCTGCTGCTGGGCTCTGCTCACAGGGAACTGGAGACAGAACAAGGGGGAACGGCCTCAAGGTGAGGCTGGGCAGGGTTAGATTGGACATTAGGAAAAAGTTTTTCATGGAGAGAGTGGTCAGAGGCTGGAATGAGCTGCCCAGGGAGGTGGTGGAGTCACCCACCCTGGCTGTGTTTCAGGGTGGTTTGGATGTGGTGCTTGGGGCTATGGTTTAAGGTGAATCTTGCAGAGCAGGGTTCTGGGTTGGGCTTGGTGCTCCTGAGGGGCTGTGCCAGTCTGGCTGTGCCTGTGACTCTGTGATTTGCCCTTGTAATTCGGAGGCATGAGGTGACAAGTGGCTCAAGTGAGCCATCTAAAGGGGGTTGGCATTTCTGCTGGGATCTGCAGCATTTGAAGCATCACTGACCCAGCCAGGCTGTCCTGTGAGCAGCTGCTAACACTAAGCCTGCTAATCACTGCGGGCTTGCAGAGGTGATGAGCCACATCACAACATCAGTGTTAATAGTGAATGCAGAAAGGTTGTTCAAAGGACCTGAGCACAGCTAGATGGTGGAAAGAAAGATGGTTTGCCCCTGCCACTTTCCCTTGACACTCCCAGTGGTCTCCTGAAGTTTTTCTGCAGCTCCTTTTCCAGCTCTCAGGGCTGAAACACATTTCTGCTCACACCCTTTGCAGCCTTTGCTTGCTGGGGTTTTCCAGCATTTGGTGCAAGGCTTACAGAGAGGGAGTGAGGACATAGCAGGAATATCTCTGTGAAAGCAGGCCCTAAGAGTTGCCAGCTGCTGTTGTTAGTTGCCACACACAGGGTTTTGAAGGGTTTTCACTGCTCCACTGATGAGCTTCCCACCTCAGCCCCTGGCTATTTCGTGCAGGATGTGTTAGCAGAGCAAGAGGATCCTGTCTGAGTGGTTCATTCTCTTGCCTCAGTGGTGGATTTCTGCACTCCTAAGGGAATTGGAATTATTGCAGTAATAAAAGAGAGATAGTAAGGGTTTGTTCTGCACAATTAATTCCAATCATCTGAGGCTGACCTCTGCCTTTTAACTGTCTTCCAATACGTCTCCTCATTTCTGCTAACAGCTTTTTTTTCTGTCCAAGGTAGATACCTTTTTATTCTCTTTCTTTTTCTATTTGATGTGTGAGCATTGTCTGACACTCTCGAGAATATCCTGGCTCTTTGTCCCCTGGCTGTAGCTTATCTCTCTGTGCCACAAAGATAAGAGAGGGGCTCCTCAGGTAGGGATCACGAGGAGCTTTGGAGAGAGGGTTTAGACAGTGCCCAACCACCGGCAGCTTTGGCAAGTGCAGTGCTAACACTGAACAGCAGCAGTGGCCAGGGTCCTCAGCACGGCCTTCCAAAGTAATAGAAAACAGACAAATGAAAGCCTCTGTGTTATCACAGTGTTTTCTGTCAGGAGTAACTTCCTATACACTTATTGAGGTATAAAGGTACTCTGCTTTCTGCCTGGTGAAACTCCTGCAGTTTTGAACAAGCACTCTGAGGTGCAAATCTCCTTGCCCTGAGAGCTCTAAAGTGCTTTCCCACAATGCAGGGACAGGATAAGCTACATCAAATTAGATAGCAATGTGGAAAAGACATCTTTCAGTGAGAGATCCACAACAGGCTCTGAGACATCCTCTTTATATGCGTAAAACAGATTTTTTTGGGCCCTTTCAACTCCCACCAAAGGCTTTGAGAGATTTTTTTCTTTCCCTCCCATATTCTAGGCAAATATTCCTCTCACTCATTTGATCCTCTGTGGCACAGAACAGTGACTTTTGGGGGTGTCAGTACTCTTCTATGGCTCCCAAAAATGCCAGTTTGGCAGCTTCATTATTTGAATTGGCTCTTCAGGTTGATGCATAATTTTATTATTCTTAGCCTTTTTAAAACTTAAGAAAAACAAACAAACAAACAGTGTAACTGATAGGCTGGAGAGCAGGACAATTTTCATCCAAAACCAAAGAGGTATCCACTGTAAGAAAAAAACCACTCCTGAGTACTGGGATCCCTGTGCCATGGGACCAGAACAGCTCCCGCTGCAGATTCCTGATGCAGAAGCATTGGGAAGCACTTGGCTTGCTCTCCCAGCTCCCTTCATCACTTGCAGGGGACTCACTCTGCACTTAATGCTTTTAAATGGCTCCCTTTGGACCCCTGCAGCCCCCTCCACTGGTGAAGCTTCCATTTCAGTCAGTGCTATGCTGCCTTTCTGCACAGCCCAGCACACCAGTCTCATCTTGATGCCTTCTACCTTTCTTCTCTTCTGGGATGCTGCACAGGAGCAGCCACAGTTTGCCTCTGAAAGCTTCCTAGGCTCATTTTCAAGTACTGAGGAAGGGGAAATAACATTTAACGGGACCTTTGAAAAAGTATTGCAGCATTTCAGCCTCTGAAATCCAATCTACTGTATCACTGCTTCCATCACACCTGGCAGCATCCTGCTTTGATGCTTTTGTCTCAAAGCCTGTCCCCTTCCGTGCCTATGAGTCCAAGCTAAGTGTGATCTTTAGCGTGGTTCCCAGAGAAGGGAGGTAGCTAAATGCCTCTGTAAGGTCTCTGAGGAGACCTCAACTCAGTTTCTGAGCTGCTGTTGGTGCTGTTCAAGGGTCAGTGTGTGTGTTTCATTAATATCTGAGGCAGCAAACAGAATGAAAAACTCTAGTGCTGCCTGCAAGGAAAGAACAGAGCCAAACTCATTCAGGCTTTCATCTTTCTTATCCTGATCTTATTTTCCCCTCCTTTTTGTGATAATCAGAGCAAGATGAACACCATCAAGGCTCTATGGCATGCTGCCAGTCTTTATTGCCCTGTGCAAAATAAATTGTGTGCAATGAGCAGGGTTCTAAGACAATTCTTTCTCCATTGTGCTATATTTGTGATTTCATTGTAGCTGTTCCCAGACAGAGTGGAAAAAAAAAAAAAAACAAAAACAAAACCAAACCAAACAGATTAAAACAACTGATAAATTCTCTGAAATGCCAACCAGCAAAAGTCTTTGACTGTCTCATTGCCAAGGAAAACTGAATTTCTTTGTCTGAATCAATTCAGTGCACAATTACAGGAGCTGTTGCCCTGGTCCTTCATCTCAGAGCTCTGCACATCCACCAGCCCTAATTTCCCTGCCCGTGCATTGCTGCAATTGCTGCTGAATTCATCATATCTGCAAATCAGATTTACAAGGGGAATCAATTTGCTGTCTACCTTCCTTCCACAACATCTTTCCATCCGTTTGCCACCACCATGATAAGCCCCAGCAGCATTAACCCAAACTCCTTGCAGCCTCCTTGCAGCACTGCTGTCACCACCTTGGCCTTAAACTTCTAATGATCAGCAGCAGCAGGACAGATGATTTACAGATTGTCTTTTTTGTTTGGTTGGTTTTGTTGGTTTGGGGTTTTTTGGTTGTTTGGGGGTTTTTTTGTGGGTTTTTTTTTTTTGGTGTTTGTGTGTGTGTTTTTTTGGTGGAGTTTTTGTGGGTTTTTGTTTTTTGTTTGGTTTTGTTTTGTGTTTTTTTGTTGTTGTTTTGTTTCAAAAGCAGCTTAAAATAAAGACTTCTAAAATGTTAATATTTCCAGGAAAAAACTCTGAAGACAAAAGAGGTTAAAAGGACTCATCCAAGCTCTTCACTCTCATTTATTTATTCAGTGGAAAGGGTAAAGTTTTGGGTTTTTTTTTTTTTTTTTTTTTTTTTTTTTTTTTTTTTTTTTTTTAAAAGTGCAGACCCCCAAA
>VWYK01118881.1:60740-110195 GCA_013399775.1 Semnornis frantzii | reverse complement strand
TTTTTTTTTTTTGTTTTGTTTTATTTTTTCCTTTTTGAGAAGTGCAGACCCCAAAGCCTAATTCATCTGGAGAAGCACATTTTAAATAGCAGCTAATGCTAGCTGTTAAAGAGGGAAATGTGCTATTCCACCCCAATCCTAATTGCTGTGCAACTGTATCTCATTCTGCACCAGCACTGAGCTGATCGTTTACACTCCCAGTAACAGTTTTGTCATTATGCAAGCACCCAGAAAAGAGTCCATTCAAGCCCCGATGATGATCACGGTTTCACAGATCGGGAAGATGAAAGCACAGTTTGAATTTCCTCTCCTTTTCAGCCCCAATAAAAGCACAGAGAGCAGCTGAAGTCCCAGCAGCCTGTTGCAGCTCCAAGGGCTGAAGCAGGGCAGTGGTGCAGCTGCCAGACCTTGGACTCAGTCATCTTAAGGGTCTTTTTCCAACCAAAAAGACTTTATGTCCACCCTGCCAGGAAGGGGCAAGAGCAGCCACAGAGCCCCAGTGAAGCCTTTGCCTTTCCCCCCCTCTTCCTCCCTCTTGATCCTCCTCCTCACCTCCAGAGAGTTCTGTGTTTTGAAAGTGTGGATTTTTCACCCCTCTCCTAAGGACGTTTATTCAGCCACAGAACTCATAAATGAAGCACTTGGTTCTGCTAATGCAATCAGCTACAGCAGCAGCATATTTATATTTCATCCTTTCAGTTATTTTGCCTTTTAATTATGCTGTGATTAAAGACAGTAGCATTCCAAACTCGATCACCCTGCAGAACAATAGGAAATAAAGAAAATTAATCTTTTATTATAAAACTCTTCCCTGTTTTACCATCAAGAAGTTGCCCCTTTCAGTTGTCTGCTGCTCCCCTTTCTCCTCTGACCAGTAAACTGAAGAAGAGTCTCAGTTACAGGATACAAAATGTGCTGTTTGTACCACAGCACAACAGCTTCTGCTTCTGAATTCATCTTTTTGTCCATCCAGCAAAGAATGAGCTGTGATTTATTGGCAGTTACTCTGAGACCCAGCCTTGGGAGCAGTAAAATCTCAGCCAGAGCTCTTTGAGTTTACAGGAGCAGGAGAACTGTGCCACGCTGGGTCCACAGGCAGTGACCAGAGCAAGGCAGCACTGGTGCTGTGCTGAGCTCCTCTTCCCATGGCCCACATCTTCAGCAGCTTCTCAGAGGGTTTCTTCAGCTCGACATCAAAGTGCCTCTGTTCCTTTTCTGAAGCTCCACGCAGACATTCTTGCCTCCAGAGCTAACCTCCCCACAGAGGCACAGTGTTGGGGTTTGACCTGCGTGGTCTGCTGGCTCACAAAGCTTTTCCCTGGAGAGGACAAGCAGCAGAAGTGAAACAGGTTCTGCCAGTGCCTGGGGATTTTGTGTCTGCTTTGCAGTGTTCTGTTTGTGCCACCATGAGCTGTGCTGGACAGGACAATGTAGCCTTGCCTTGCCTTGTCTGCTTCCACTGACGAGCCCAGCAGGTTCTTCATCCCCTTCTACTATGCTGCTAACATTTCTGTTTCTGCTTCTCTTACAGTTTGTTGCTCACCCCAACTGCCAGCAGCAATTGCTCACCATGTGGTATGAAAACCTCTCAGGCCTACGGCAGCAGTCTATAGCTGTGAAGTTCTTGGCTGTCTTTGGGGTCTCCATTGGCCTGCCCTTCCTTGCCATAGCCTACTGGATTGCTCCCTGCAGCAAGGTACAAGCTCGTGCAGGTGCAGGGGGCAGGTGGGAATTTCTATCTCGGGATAGAATGGAGCCACATATTGTGCTGTAAGGTGGTTGATTGGTGCTGTCCTCTAAGGCAGCCTCAGAGGAGAGCAAGCTGGAGTAGCTTGCTATGAGGAAAGGAAGCTATTAGGCTTGGCTTCATGCTCATCTTTACAGGGACAAAAGATGGAGCAGAGGGGGAAGAGGGTGGGACAGCAGGTGACAAGAAAGAGCTGTGGTAGTTTGAGAGATCATAGCTCTTAAAACTTCCAATGAGTGTGCAGTATCCTCATTCTTACTCCTGGAAAGGGGTAAGAGTTGATTCTGCTCTCCAGAACCAGGCATGCTCGTGGCCCAAACTGGAAAAGAAAAGAAAGGATAGAAATGGACCGGAGATAAAAACATGGGAGTGGGCTGAAGAAAACCTGCCCAGATAAGAAACAAAGGAGAAGATTTGTGTTGCCCTTTTAGTTAACTCTGATGTTTACTCTCTCGTTTCCTTTACGTATTTTCTGGTACAGGTTTCTCCATTCTTCAGGGCTCCTCTCTTGCCCTCACTTTATGTGTTTTTAGTTAGTGAAGTTTTATGATGGCACAAGTGCCTCACACTTTGGCAATCCCCAGGGCACTGCTTAGTGCTGTGGAGAAAACCAGACTTAGTCATGCAATCTGTGTGGTTTGGAGAGGAAAGATGAAATCTGGAAAGCTGCTGTGTGACTAAATGTGGCTGTGCTATGTCCCACAGCATCAGATGGAGCAGGAGAGTGTTGTCATGACCTAGAGTTGACCAGAGGACCCCAGCCAGCCATTAGCTTAGGCAGAAGCTTGAGTTGTCTGTGGTATGAAATTTGTGGGGAGGTTTCCACCCTGAAAGAGAATGCTGCAGCAGGTGGAGATACCTAGGTGTGTGGCTGAGTGATAAATGGCTTTTTTATTACTTTGGCCACAGAAGGAAAAAGAGTGGCAGGGGAGAAAATCATTTCATGTTCAGCAGTAGCCACCAACATCATCCATTATGAGACAGAGGTCTTCAGCAGGAGGCTTATCACAGGCACTTAAATTTGAGCAGAATGACCCCTGGTTACTGGTAATGTATTCAGCCCTGAAAGCATCTTCTACCATTTCCTTTAAGAGCCAGGGAGGAATCTTGTCTAAATTGGCCAAGCCCAAGAAATTACAGATCCACAGATGAGTATTAAGGACAAAACTATCATGGGAAAAGATTTATGTTAGTGCAATCAGACAAACCTTTTGAAATGTCCTCTGGAACACCTGAGATAATGAAAGGATGCTTTAGTCTTGGTGTCCTCTAAGAGATCTTTAGGAAAAGTAGTTTCTCTTAGAGCAATTGAGAATGTAACTTTATTTGGTGGAACTCAGTGGAACACTGGAATGGGTTGCCCAAGGAGGTAGTTGAGGCCCCATCCCTGGAGATAATCAAGGTCAGGCTTGACAAAGCTTTGCTCAGCCTGGTCTAGTGGAGGGGGTCCCTGCTTACTGCAGAGGGGCTGGACTGGATGACCTTTAGAGGTCCCTTCCAACCCAAACCATTTTATGGTTCTATGATTTGGAAAGGTTTGTATCAAACCCCACAGCTTTTGTATTGGAGAGGGCTCTGGGGAGTTTCACACAGAGGGCATGCAAAAGCCAGGTCCTGTTGTGGGGGGTTTTGGTTGGGTCACAGAGGGAATTCCTGGGTGTCAGACCTCAATCTGGCAGGGGCTGATGGAGCTGTTTAATTTCCCTCACCTCTGTGGAACATGCTGAGGGTTGGCACATCAGCCAACAGCAACATCTGTGGTGTGCTGTCAGAATTGGTTGCATTGGATTGGAGCAGTGGGTGGGAGCACAACCAGGTCTAGCCACCAGGGGAGAAATCAAATTAAAAGCATAAAAAATATAAAGGGAAAAAAAATGAGGCAAAAAAAAAATCAAAATAAATGAGTTTTACAGCAGAACTGAGACATGACTGAGTCCTTTGCTTTTAATTTCTTGAGGTAGGTATATTAAAAAAAAGAAATAGGAGGAGAGAGGCTTAACCTTGCAGTGGCTGTGACTTCATTACACTAAGCCTTTTGTGCACCCTCATTTCTCAGTCTCCCTTTTCACTCTACTTTAGCCTATGAAAAGCCATACACAGCCTTCAATATAAAGTCAGATTGCAAGTTCTTCCAGGCAAGCATTATCTTTTCATGCTTGGCTTTGCATTGGCCAGAACAATGGAGTCTTGATTCCTGATTGGTGTCTGTGACAGAAATAACTGCATAATGAATGCATTTTTCCTCCACAAATTGGTGCCTCAGCCAAAATCATCATTTCCAGGTTCAAGGGCTGAGGACTGGGGTCTTGTATCCTCCTATAGTGTTACTGCAGAGAGCTTTACACAGGCAATGCAGGGTGGTGAGGCAGCAGGTGATTTATGTGTGATGCTCTGAGCAGCCTGGTTTTGTCCTGATCAATTTTACAAGTGTTTTGTTTGGGTTTAAGTCATGGAGACAATCTTGATGTTGCACAACTGGGTAATGAAATAATTTTTCCATAGTAACCATCAGCTAAGATCTTTAACTTAAATCAAATCCTGTCTAAATCTAATTTTATCCTGTCCTAAACTTAAATCAAGGCCTGTCTTAAAAGATGCAGGGATGGCCAGGCATGAGTCAGGGACTCATTTCTGGGCTAAGAGAGTGAGAAAAATGAAGGAGGTCACTGTAATGTAGGATATTGCTTATTGGAGCTGTCCTGAGCAGTATTGGTCTGTATCAGAGACTTAAGATGTATCAGTATTGGTCTACTGGATGTGGATTAGCTCTTACAGTATTAGATTTATTACCACAGTAATTCAGACCTAGAAGTAATTCCTTCACTGATGCACCTTAGCAAGGAATAGGTTTTCAAACAGAAGATTCTCTTTAATCAAGCTCTGTGGGGTTAGAAGGCACCACACAAATAGCACCCCTGGAAATCCCAGGGATGGCATTAAGTGAAGTTTGCAGCTGAACTCACTTTTCTCTTTCGCTCAGTTGCACAGAGCTGTCTGTATTGAAACCAATTCTAGTGTGAGTTGTTCACTCACCTCTGGCTGCACAAACTGTTGACAAGAGCTGTGCACATCAAACCCATCCTATCCTGCAAGATCTAAGTTGACTCACCCATGGAAGCCATGGCTCTGAAACGAGCTATGGCTTTAGATGTTGTTGTCCCAAACTTGTTTGCTTGGTGACCAGAAGAGAAAGGAGGAGATCAGGTACTGATATTTCACTATCAGGTAGTGATAGGTCTGGGGAGATGGAACCAAGCTAGAAATGGGGAGATTCAGACTGGAGGTTAGGAAGAAGTTGTTCAGCATGAGGGTGGTGAGAGCCTGGCAGGGGTTGCCCAGGGAGGTGGTGGAAGCCTCATTCCTGGAGGTGTTTAAGGCCAGGCTGGATGAGGCTGTGACCAGCCTGATCTGGTGTGAGGTGTCCCTGGGCATGGCAGAGGGTTTGGGTCCCTTCCAACCCTGACTGATTCTATGATTCTATTGAATGGGAAAACTGCAGCCTGCTGCCCACAGTTATAATGAGGCAAGCAAGCAGGACTGTTTGGACTGTGTGCAGAACCTCAGCAAGTGCCTTCTTTCCTCTTTGCTCAGCTGATGTGCACCTTCACTGCACCACTAACAGAGATCATTTGTAGACTTCAACACACAGCTTTGACAGAGCCATGCTGGGGATGCAGCTCCCACTGCAACAAACCCAACACCATTTAAGCACTGAAAAGCTCCAGATGAGGCAGCAGTGTGAGTGCAGCCCAGACAGCAACTGTGTGCTGGGCTGCAGCAAGAGCAGTGTGGGCAGCAGGGCAAGGGAGGGGATTCTGCCCCTTTGCTCTGCTCTCCTCAGACCCCAGCTGCAGTCCTGGGGGCAGTTCTGGAGCCCCTAGCACAGGAAGGACATGGAAGTGTTGGAGCCAGTGCAGAGGAGGCCACCAAGATGCTGAGAGGGCTGCAGCAGCTCTGCTGTGAGGACAGGCTGAGAGAGTTGGGGCTCTGCAGCCTGCAGAAGAGAAGGCTTCCAGGAGACCTTGGAGTAGCCTTCCAGTATCTGAAGGGGGCTGCAGGAAGGCTGGGGAGGGACTATTGACAAGGTCTGGGAATGGCAGGACAAGGGGAATGGGTTTGAAGTGTCAGAGGGGAGATTGAAAGTGGATGTTAGGAGGAAGTTGTTTGCAGTGAGGGTGGTGAGACACTGGCACAGGTTGCCCAGGGAGGTTGTGGCTGCTCCCTGCCTGGAGGTGTTCAAGGCCAGGTTGGAGGAGGCCTTGAGTGACCTGTGCTAGTGGGAGGTGTCCCTGCCTATGGCAGGGGGTTGGAACTGGATGATCCTTGAGGTCCCTTCCAACCTTACCATTCTATGAACTTGAGTGGCTCATTCCACCCAAAGCTGCACCTCTACCTTTTGGAGTGTTTTCTCCCCAGTTAAGCTATACAAACTCTCCACAACAGAAATCTTCATGGTTCTGCTGTAACCATAGACCTGAAAACAGCAGTAGCTTTTTGGGTTTTTTATTTTATTTTTTTTTTTTTTCTTCTGTATGTTGCCTCTATCTTTATTTGTTCCTGTCTTGGAGCAGAGGTTAACATGCTTCTGGAAAACTTTGTTTCCATACCATATTGAATGCATTTTGGTTTGGACATGTTCACATCTTCAAACCCAACACATTCTATGATTATTTCCCTGCAGCAGAGATAGGACATTAAGCCATGAAACAAGCTATGCTCTTAAGAACAAACCTTTGTTTTCACACCCTGTCAGTGATCCTGTCTCAGCAGTGCCAGCCAGAGACTTCCCTGCAATCCTGGTTTGATGATATTTTGATTTTTAGAAAAGTAATTGAGAAATGGGCACATCAGAGCAGCTACTACACACCTGGAGTTTAGCTGTAGTGTGCTGCTTGCAAAATAGATCTGATTGTCATCAAGCATTAGGGTGGCTGGAGGAATTGATGCTTCATTGATTTTTCATTTTCTTTTTTTTTTGGTTACAGAATATTCTAGTCAAGGCTTTGATCTCCTGTAGCTCTTAGCCAAAAACCAGTTTTCTGAGAAGATATGAAAGGCATCAGCTCAGGAAAAAAAAATTATTGTAAGCTTTCTGCAGTAATAAAGGGGATAAAATGCTGATGTAAGACTGACTGAACACAGGCTTTTGTTAAACCAGTAGAGAACTAAGTGAAGTTGCCCCCAGAGTTCATTAGGCTCTGTAATTCACGGGATTATTCTGCTGCTAAGGGGGGGCTGTGTGACTTTAATCTGAGGTCTCTTTTTTTCAAACTTCTATAGAGAGCAGGGGGGAAAATCTAATTCTTGCAGAGAGTTCATGGTTCAATAGACAATGGTAGTGAATTGAAGGTAGAAATGAGTCTTGCTCAGATTGCAAACATCCTTCCTTAAAACTTGCTTGGCTGGGCCCCATGTGCCCAGCACTGCTGTTCCCCTTGGCGCTTGCAGTTTAAGGTCATCTGAGGAACAGGCTGAGATTATTGCTGTGTGGGACAATGTTCAGGCACATCCCACCAGCCCATTAGCTCTGGGCTGGAAATAGAAGTTCTGCTGCAAAGCACAAATCTACCCAGCTGTTGGGAACTAATATGACAGCAAGGTTCAGAAGAGAGGAGTGCATCAGCATCGCAAGTGTTGGGGCTGGTTTTAACACACTTCATTTGCTCCTGTCTCTGCCAGGGTACTCTTAGACCAAACTGAAGAAACTTGCACTTTAGCTCAGTGCACTGTTCACCCACTTAAACACATCCTTAGTGACCTCAGAGAAGATTTGGGTTTGCTTGGTTTAATTTTCTGTATTTGGAAGATGGTTTAATTTTCTGTATTTGGAAGTCTTTCTGGCACTCAGAAAGGTGCAAATTTTCCAGCAGGATTTACTGTTCAGTCAACTTAACACAGGGCTTGTTGCACAGTTTAAAAAGTCAGAGAAGAAAAAGAAATAAGAGCCAGAATCAGACCTAGAGAGCCCTGCTTTAAAATGATTTCCTGCTCTGCAACGACCTGGCCTCCTTTGGACAGAGCTGCTCCTGGAGATGCCTTAGAAAAGGTGGAATTTCCTTCTGCAGTCCTCATTCATGTTTCCTATGAAGTGTTTTGATGGAGCCATTTGATTAAGAACATTTTGAGGATGCCTAGTCACCAAGGGCAATACATCAGTGAGTAATGTACCACCCAAAAAGACCCCTTTGCTTCGAGGGGGGGTTAAAAGGACACACACAGGACACTGCTTCCTTTGCTGCCTGTTGTGTCCAACACTGCAGGCACTGGTCCTTGCACTCCTACAAATGCTACTACTACATCTTCCTGGAGTAGTGCTCTCTTGGGCCACAGGCAATGTAAAATGGAAATAGGCTTATTTAAATCCATTAACAAAGGAAGTTCTTCAAGAATGGAACAAGGATTAGTAGCAGTGGAGAGATCTGCTGCTCTGATTCTTGGCTCAATGTCTCAAAATAAATCCTTGTGTTCTGGGGAGTCAATCTCCAGCTTTTCTAGTAATTAGGAGAGAAGACTATCATACCAAAGCATATTAAAAGCATTAGTAAAGAATCTTTAAACAGAAGATTATTTCCTTCACATCATTAAAGAAGCAAGAATTCAGCACTAATAGAAGTGTCTAACAATGTAAGGCTGAGAAGTGAGGCCAGCACTGTACACACAAGAAGGTTCCTAGAGCAGACACACACACAAACATGCCCCTCACATAGGTGTTCTGCCTCTTCATTTGCCATTTGCCATATGCCCAGCACAGTTAGATATTACATGTGGGTATAAAGGAGCAATATAACTTACTGCTACACATAGAAAATGCCCCAAAGGGCATCATTTGAACTGCAATACAGAGAATAGCAAAGAATAGCTCAAATCTAAACCCTCTTTAGTTCATGATCTCCTTTTCACCTTGGGAAATGATTTGGAGCACTTCTGCTACAAAGACAGGCAGAAGGAGCTGGGATCGTTCAGCCTGGAAAAGTGAAGGCTCCAGGGAGACCTAATAGCAGCCTGCCAGCACCCAGAGTGGGCTGCAGGAAGGCTGCAGAGAGACTGTTTGCAAAGGCCTGCAGGGACAGGGCAGGGGACAATGGCTTCAAGCTAGAGAACAGCAGATTTGGACTGGATGTTAGGGACAAGTTCTGCAGCAGGAGGCTGCTGGAGCACTGGAACAGGTTGCCCAGGGAGGTGGTTGACGCCCCATCGCTGGAGATACTCAAGGTGAGGCTGGGCAGGGCTCTGGGCAACCTGAACTCCTTGAGGATGTCCCTGCTGAGTGCAGAGGGGGTTGGACTGGAGGAGCTTTGGAGGTCCCTTCCGACCCAGAGCATTCTGTGATTATAGGAACAAGCTTCCAGGAGATGGATAAGGGGGGGGGTGGAAAAACCCAACTTACGTCTTGTGTATGTTTGCTTGCAGCTGGGACGGACCCTGCGAAGTCCTTTCATGAAGTTTGTGGCACATGCAGTTTCCTTCACCATCTTCCTGGGACTGTTAGTGGTGAATGCTTCGGATCGGTTCGAGGGAGTCAAAAACCTCCCCAACGAGACCATCACTGACCACCCAAAACAGATATTTAGAGTCAAAACCACTCAGTTCTCCTGGACAGAAATGCTGATCATGAAGTGGGTATTGGGTAAGCAACACCAAAACCTTCACAAACCCTCCAGGGAAATTCACCCCGAGCAGGGGTAGCCTGACAGCAGTGCCAAGAAGAGGGAACAAACCCGAGCCAACCAACACCACCCAACCCTCCCCCCATTAAGCCCCAAACCTCCCCCTGAGGCTAAATGAGAGGCTGATGGCAGTTTGTCGATTGAAACAAGATCAAAGAAGACTTTGATCTTGGTCACTGCTTTTGAAAATTGCTTAGCAAATCCTCATTTTCCTGACTTTCCACAGTAAATGTTGCCTAAGTTGTCTGTTTGCCTCTGTTGGTTTAATTGTTGCCTCTTAAAGAAGGTAAAACAGGCACAGAACCTTAGAGCTTCACTGCAGGACACTGCTCTGAAGTGAGCAGAGTGCTGTGTACCTGTTGGGATTGAGGAGTGTCTGTTGGGATGTGCTGACCATCAACCTGTCCTGGGACACTGCCATGAGATCTGATCGTAGTTCACTGAGCTTCAGGCTCCTCACCTGCCAGATGGGGCATGGAGCTTTGTTTTGTCACAGAATCATAGAATGGTAAGGTTGGAAGGGACCTCAAGGATCATCCAGTTCCAACTCCCTGCCATAGGCAGGGACACATCCCACTAGCACAGCTCACTCAAGGCCTCCTCCAACCTGGCCTTGAACACCTCCAGGAAGGGAGCAGCCACAACCTCCCTGGGCAACCTGTGCCAGTGTCTCACCACGAGTGACCTCATGCTGCACTCTGATGCAACTCTTCTTTACCTGCCAGTGAATGATGCCATGAAGATGGAGAGCATCCCAAAGTGCTGCTAGGTAAAGAAGAACTGCATGGCATGAAACTCACTGGGTGAAACTGCTGCTGGGGATGGGGGCACAGCACAGCACTCAAATCTTTTAGAAGAAAAAGCCTCAAAGCCTTCTTTTCAGCCTGGAGAAGAGAAGGCTTCCAGGAGACCTTAGAGTAGCCTTCCAGGATCTGAAGGGGGCTACAGAAAGGCTGGGGAGGGACTATTGACAAGGTCTGGGAATGCCAGGACAAGGGGAATGGGTTTGAAGTGGCAGAGGGGAGATTGGAACTGGATGTTAGGAGGAAGTTGTTTGCAGTGAGGGTGGTGAGACACTGGCACAGGTTGCCCAGGGAGGTTGTGGAGCACAGAATCACTCAATGTGATCTGTGATCATGTTGGGTGATTCTGTGCCCCACAACCTCCCTGGAGGTGTTCAAGGCCAGGCTGGATGAGGCCTTGAGTGACCTTTTTCTAGAGGTATGATTTATTTCTGGCAGGTTAGCTGCTCTGAGCCTCTGATCTAAACAAGCTCAGAAGGACTTCTTGAGAAACTGAACTCATCAGCTCTGCAGAATCTTTGTCTACCTCTTCTGTATCTATTTCTGCTCACCACCAAGATTTTGATTCTTCTCTTGTGGCAAATACTTCCACTGTTCCAAAAAGTACTGATGGCATTAAACTGCCCTGAGAAATAGGATAGAGCTGCCCTATCTGATGGCTTCCTGGTCACCACTTCTTTGTTCCCTGTGCCTGCAAGAGTCAGAATCCCATACAGGATATTAGGCTAGAAAATGCTGAACAGATGCCAGACTGGATAGTGTAAGTCTGGAAGATATATTTTTAAAATCATATTAAAGCAGTTGGACAAGATGATTGGATTGTGGGGTAGGTATTTTTTCCTTATAGGCAGTAGGTATCTGTCTGCCTGTTGAGTTCCTGAGAGATGAAGAAGAAAACATTTCATTTAAAGCAAAGGTTTTCACTTCTCCGGGAGAGGAAAGGTGATTCATTGTGCAGACTTCCCAACATAATGAGATTCTCTAATGATTGCCTACATCAGCACTGGCAATCTTCTCTGGCCAATTTACCTGTCTGCCTACATGAAGCTTCAAACAATGGCTGGGCCATGTTGAGGTGAAAGCTTGGTGCACGTGGCCTGCAGACAGCTGGCACAGGGACCTGGCAACTTGCTGAGCCCCACCTGTGACCCTGAACTTGAAAGGCTTTGAATCACAGAATCACAGAATGTCAGGGGCTGGAAGGGACCTCAAGACATCCTCTGGTCCACCCCTCCCTTGTCAGAGCAGATCACACAGGAACACATCCAGGTGGGTTCTGAATATCTCCAGAGAGGGAGACTCCATAACCCCCCTGGGCAGCCTGTTCCAAGGTTCTGTCACACTCACAGGAAAAAAAAATCCTCATGTTCAAATGAAACTTCCTATGCCTCAGCTTCCACCCAGTGCCCCTTGTGCTGTCCCTGGGCATCACCCAGCAGAGCCTGGCTGCAGCCTCCTGGCACTCACCTTTACATATTGATAACCATTGCTGAGGTCACCTCTCAGTCTGCTCCTCTCCCAGCAGCACAGCCCCAGCTCCCTCAGGCTCTGCTCCTAACAGAGCTGTTCCATTCCCTTCAGCATCTTTGTGGCTCTGTGCTGGACTCTCTCCAGCAGTTCTGTGTCCCTCTTGAGAACTGGACACAGTTCTATGTCCCTCTTGCCCAGAACTGGACACAGTACTCCAGAGGTGCCCTCAGCAGGGCAGAGTAAGCACTAAGGGTCACAGCCTGTGGGCACAAAAATCTTACAGGTACTGTAAATAGGTCTGAGTGAATAGAAAGATAACTAAATAGATGTTCTAGATAAATGGCATCAGCAAAGTTGGCAAGAGGCAAAGAGGCAAAGGTAAATAGACAGCAACTGTATGTTTAAGTGTAAGAAATGGAACTTTTGGGTACTAAATACACACAGCTGGATTGAATCCTACCTGCCAACACCTTCAGTTGCTCTCTTCAGACTCAACACTCCAGGTATGGTCCCTACATTTCTATCTGTAGCACAATCACAAAATGTCATTTTGTTTACAGAACCATAGAATTGCTGTGGTTGGAAGAGACTTTAAAGATCACCAAGTCCAACCATTAACTCACTTTGAATCACATGCAGCTATCCAGCAGTACTGACCAAAGAGTTACTGTAACCTTCCTACTTGTCCCAAAAAATTGATGCTTTTCCATATGTCTGGATAAAACTTGATTGCCATACAGCTGGCAAAAAGAAATTATAGGCCACTAGAGCAATCCTTGCACAGAGTGCTGCTAATTCTGATCGGTCTGCTCAGTTCAAGGCATTTCTTCATTAAACTGTGACTTAGGTGACCAAGATTAGAAAGAAAGTTGTGTGGAAGAGTTAATAGAAGGGTGAAGTTTTCAGCAGTTTTTAAGATGAGATGACATGAAGCATTCTCAGGAAACTCAGTTTAATTGAGGAGTTATTTGTTTAGTGCCTTAAAAGCCACCACTGGCCAGCAAATGGGCCTGTGTGAGCACAAAAAGCACCTCCTGTGTTTGCTGGTTACAGAACCACAGAATTAATCAGGTTGGAAAAGAACTTCAGGATCATTGAGTCCAACCTAGCACCTAACCCTTCTAATTACCTAACCCATGGCACTGAGTGCCTCATGCAGCCTCCTCTTCAACACCTCCAGGGATGGGCACTCCACCACCTCCCTGGGCAGCCCATTCCAATGCCAATCACTCTCTCTGCCAACAACTTCCTCCTAACATCCAGCCCAGACCTCCCCTGGCACAGCTTGAGGCTGTGTCCTCTTGTTCTGTCCCTGGGTGCCTGGCAGCAGAGCCCAACCCCAGCTGGCTACAACCTCCCTTCAGAGAGCAATGAGGTCTGCCCTGAGCCTCCTCTTCTGCAGGCTGCACACCCCCAGCTCCCTCAGCCTCTCCTCACAGGGCTGTGCTCCAGGCCCCTCCCCAGCCTTGCTGCCCTTCTCTGGGCACCTTCCAGCACCTCAACATCTCTCTTGAATGGAGGGGCCCAGGTTAAACTCCCTCTGCCCTTCCCACAGGCATGATCTGGTCAGAGTGCAAGGAGATCTGGGAGGAGGGACCACGTGAGTATGTGGTGCACCTGTGGAACCTGCTGGACTTTGGGATGCTCTCCATCTTCGTGGCATCATTCACTGCCAGGTTCATGGCTTTCCTCAAAGCCAGTGAGGCACAGCAGTACGTAGATCAGTACGTGCAGGACGATGACCTCAGCAACGTCACCCTGCCCCCGGAAGTTGCTTACTTTACTTATGGTAAGATGCTTTTTGCTGTCTAATGCTTCCTGCTCTTTTAGGCTAATGCATGGTAGTGCTGAAAGCAGCTTTCTTGTTATGATGTTTCTGTAGGGGTTTTGGTCTAAATACAGCAAACTCTTTGTGACGGTTTGGGAGTTCCCTGCCCCCCCACACTTGTAAAATGACCCAGACTAGATTCTCAGCCGGCTGGAAGTTAAGAGATGAAGCTCTATTTACAGCTCAGCACAATGTACAAGCAAATATATACAGTATAGACAGGAACAGTTACAGAAATATACAAGGTAAAGGTAATACAGACACACAACTCCCCTCCCAGAAATCAGAGACACCAGAAGGGGCTCCCAACCCCCCTTCCACCTTCTCCCCACCCCCACACCTTACCCCAAGGTTTTGGAGAATCAGCCGGAGGGGAGATTAGAAGAAAAGTGGTTAATGGAGTTACTCAGCAGAGAGGAGAAGCCAGAGCTGCTAGCCCAAGACCCAAGAAGCTGTCCCTGAGAAGCTGCTAGCCCAAGACCCAAGAAGCAAGCAAGTCCCTCATGACCCAGTCTGCCCGCTTGAGAGACTCTTATCTTTTTGTAAACATTTGCAGCAAGCCTCTGAGTGAAGCAGACATCACCACTGTTTTCCTTCACAGCCTTTAGTACAATTTTCTCTACTAAAAAATATTCCAATTAGCTCAAACCAGCACACTCTTCTACCCATGCCAATCATCTTCCTAGAAAGCCAGAAAGGAGTTGAGGGCTGAGCCTCGGGCGATCTCTGATCTCTGTAGCTAAGGCTACAGTCAGGTTGATCACATCCTGACAACACAGTTTGAGCAACTCAGGAACTGGGAGTGAGCAGAAGGTAATTTAAATTAGGCATGAATGAACTTGCCTGATTTTCAGAATGTGACAGGGGGGAGATGTGTGAACAACAATCAGATCTGGAGCTGCATTTCTAACCACCGATGTGTTCTGCAGCTCTGCCACATCCAACACCTGTATAGCAGGAGCACAAACACCAATTACAGCCCTGAGCTGCTGCTCCTCCAAGAGGAAAGCTCTTTTTGAAGAGCCTGTGTCACCCACGAGCGCTGACATTTGGAGGTGCAAGGAGTGGCACAGCTCTGACAACAGTGCTTTGGGTGGCTGGAATGGTTTCTCACTGACAGGAACAAACAAACAGAGCTTTGCATCCCAGTGTGGGAGTTGGATTCACTGCACACTCAGGCAAGCTTTAGATGCACAGTGGTTTTTGCTCACGGAGGGGCTGCAGGAGAAGGAGAGCTGGGCACACAAAGAGGTGCCATTTGCTCTCTGGGCTTCTAAGGGCTTATTCTGGTGATGTACTGGGGCTGGGGAGGGAGATGTGGGGCAGCACATTTCATCCACTGCAGGGCACAAGAGACAAGTGCCCTGACCCCAGGGCAGGGTGCACAGCCATGCACTCACTGCTGGGTTCCTGAGCTGGTCACACTGGCTCAGCCTCTTGCCTGGTGTGTCCCCTCTGAAGGTAAGCTGCCCTCTCCTTGTCCAGGCAACAAAGTGCTCTCTGAGGTGATGCTGAGGTTGTCTTCTCTCTGGTTTGCTGGTGACCTATTTAAAGTGAGGTCAGGATACAAAGATGCAAAGGGTCCAGAACAAAATGTCACAGCCAGATCCTAGGAATTCCTCCATCTGCTGCCTTCCCTTTGGTTCAGAGCACTGCAAATAAAGCCTGAGTTTGCTGCTGTGTCCTTAAAGACATCACCCGCTTCAGCTCTGACTCACAATACTTTCATCAAGAAGCAAGGCTGATCCAAGGACACTTATAAGCTATATTAATATAAATGTTCACATTTTCAGTAGATTAAATCAATGATTCATATCTGGTACCCACAAGAAGCTTTTTCAAGTAGAAATGTTGGAGTGACTGGGCTGCAGGATGGGTTTGAATTGAAAGATACCACGAAGCTGATACACTTGCAGGCTGTGGCTGCTATACCCAAACAAATCTTTTTGTCTGATGGCAGGACAGAGGCCTCAGCCTCCCCCATGCCTCCTTTCCTAATGTTAACACAGTGCAATGTATCCAGGCCTGTAAACAAACTTCACTGCCTTGTGGTTTTGCATCCTCATCTCGAGGGGTCCTGATGGGAAAGAGACAGAGGATGGGAAAGGGACAGAGGATGGGAAAGGGACAGAGGATGGGAAAGGGACAGAGGATGGGAAAGGGACAGAGGATGGGAAAAGGACAGAGGATGGGAAAGGGACAGAGGATGGGAAAGGGACAGAGGATAGAAAAAGACAACTGATGACCAACTAGGAAAGAGAAAATGGCAACTTTATTCCAAGCCATTCGCTGTGTGACTGTGGTAAATCCCAGTGACCTCATTTCTCACCTTTACCACTTGAAAAGTTCAGCTCATTCCCCCTCACCCCTGTTTGTGCAGCATGGGAGGACTTCAGTGACCACTTCTCCCGAACACTATGATTATTGTAATTGTTTTGGTTTTGGTTTTGGTTTTTTTTTCCTAACTCCTGGCCAAAGCCAAGATTCAGTCTTGAAAAAAGGGGTCATTGATCATCATCACTTCTGTCTAACACTGTGTGACTAATACCTAGTGTACCTGTATTGTTTTAGCCAGGAACAAGTGGCTCCCCTCGGATCCCCAGATCATTTCAGAAGGCCTCTATGCCATAGCTGTGGTACTCAGCTTCTCCCGCATTGCTTACATTCTTCCAGCCAACGAAAGCTTCGGGCCCCTGCAGATCTCTCTGGGGAGGACTGTGAAGGATATCTTCAAGTTCATGGTCATCTTCATCATGGTGTTCCTGGCCTTCATGATTGGGATGTTCAACCTTTACTCTTACTACCTTGGTGCAAAATACAACCCTGCGTTTACAACGTGAGTACCTATGCAAAGCAGCTGCTCCTGCCAGGCTCTTCCCAAGGACTGCTTTGGTCCAGTGCTGTTGCAAGGTCTGCTCAGAGAGTTTCTGTCCCAGCCAAGTGTGGAATTGTACCCAGACTTTGCCTGGGCAATTTGTACCAGCCACAGTAGGCAGCTCAAGGTTTGAATGTAGGGATTCATGTTGCTCAGAAATGCTTCTGCAAATGAAACAAACAGAGCAGGGAAATGCTTTGTGAGGTGCTCATCTTACTGAACCCAGAGAAGCAGTGAAGAAGGGCTTGAACCTAGGATTATGGTTCTTAAAACTGCAAGCCAAAATACCTGTGTGGTGTACCCCCTCCCAGGAATTCACCCGGACCAAACTCAGGCAGCTGGAAGTTAAGGAAGCCTCAGGCTGAGAGAGTTGGGGCTCTGCAGCCTGGAGAAGAGAAGGCTTCCAGGAGACCTTAGAGTGGCCTTGCAGGATCTGAAGGGGGCTACAGGAAGGCTGGGGAGTGACTATTGACAAGGTCCTGCAATGCCAGGACAAGGGGCAATGGGTTTGAAGTGTCAGAGGGGAGATTGAAAGTGGATGTTAGGAGGAAGTTGTTTGCAGTGAGGGTGGTGAGACACTGGCACAGGTTGCCCAGGAAGGTTGTGAGGCACAGAATCACAGATCTTTGATCACATTGGGTGATTCTGTGCCTCACAACCTCCCTGGAGGTGTTCAAGGCCAGGCTAGATGAAGCACTGAGTGACCTGTACTAGTGGGAGGTGTCCCTGCCTATGCCAGGGGTTGGAACTGGCTGATCTTTGAGGTCCCTTCCAACCTTACCATGCTATGATTCTATGAAACTGTATTTATGGCTTTGCACACTTGACAAGTGAAATATATACAATATATACAGATGTATTTACAACTCTATGCAGTAATATGCAAGTAAAAAGTAATACAGAGATACAAAACCCCTCCCAGCAGCCAGCCTGCCCAGGAGGGGATCCCAACCACCTTTGCACCTTCTTTCCACCCCTTCCACCCTCTCCCTTATGTCAGGATCTCCCTTACATGCAGGGAGAGCTGGAAAGGTCAGCAAGAGGTGTCAGAAGCAGAGTGATTAGTTGGGAATGTCCAGGTTCAGGCAGCAGAGTTAATGTAGAGACAGGCAGAGACTGCCTGATCTTTGTGTCCTTGTCTTCGTATGTCCCAGCAGCAGGAGTGGGCAGTGTGGACATCACCAGTGTTTTCCTTTCACAGCCAATAATCAAGTTTCTTTCATTAATACATTCCAATTACCCTCAAACTAGCACAACCTGTAAAGTAAGGAAGGGCTTTGCCTGTGTGAGGTCTGCCTTAGGATGCCACCTGAGTGCAGCTGGCATTCTGAGGTGCACATGGGCAGTGCCAGCTGCTACTCATGGTGCTCAAAGGAGCAAAGCAAACCCGGGTGCCTGGGCTGTGTTTCTCAATCCCTGGCCAGGTGCTTTTCAGCAGGGGCCATGTGAAAGCTGCAGAGAGCACAGTGCTGGGTTGCTGCCCATGCAGAGCAGTGTGTCAGCCTGGGTTAGCTTCACCTGCCAGCCCCTGCTGGGTGCCCACACAGCCCTGTGGAGGTGGCTGTGCCAGAGGCCCTGTCTCCACCTCGTCAGGGATTTCAGAAAGAGAAAGAGATTGGCAAATGTTTCTGGAATGAGGTTCAGGCTGAGGATGCATTTGAGAAGGCAAAGGCTAAAACCCTTAGGGTGCATCTCAAACCGCAACTTTGATTCCTTCTCTGGGACCACAGAAACCCAAGCCCTGGCAGCTGAAGTCTAGAAAAGAGCTTTCAGAAGAAGGGACACACTGGTGCCCTGCTGTGTCTGAGGGATGTGTCCCATGCATCCCCAGGAAAGCCTCCTCCTTTGCCCTGCAGCATGGCACCAGCACAGCCCTGTGGCAATCAGCTTTGCATCCCTCAAACCCACCCTGGCTTGCCTGAGGGACACGGTGGGGACATTCAATCCCACAAACATGTTTGGGAGGGAAGAGTAATGCTTGGTAAAATGTTCTGCCCTTGCTGTGATCAGCCTCCCAAGCAGCCATGCTGTGCTTGCAGTGCCTGAGCCCACAATGCTTAGCAGAAGCAGAGCAGGCAGCAGCTGGCAGTTGCTGTGCCATTTCTCTGTGTCCCTCAGTGAGCTGGGGGGCTTTGCCTGTGGCTCCTCTAGGAGCAAGTGACCTTTTCAGCCACAGTTATGTCCCACCAGCAACTGTTTCCTTCCAAGTGCACAGAAGCTGCTTTTACCACATCCCTTCAACAGGTATCTTGCAATGTTTGCTTTCACTAATTGAGCCAAATGCACCTTCAAGACCTCTGCTGTCACCTCAGGATACATTTTAATGGGAGGATTTATGAGGCTACATGCAATCACATTTATCTGTGCTCTCTAGTAAGAACATTGGGTGTGTGGGATGTGACTTGCTTCTTATTAGAAGAGGAGATGCCCTTGAAGCACGAGACTTAAGGAGGAGAAGTTGAGTAGATACCATCCTTGAGCACCTGGTGGCTCAGGAACCCTCAGTTAAGGTATCCCTCAGGCATGTCAGCAGGGCACTGACAGAATCCAGTCTCTGCTGCAGTGCTCTGTGGTACCTCTCTCATCAGCACTCCCTATCTAAGTGCATCTTCCAGTAGTTAGTGTCTTTGGAAAGAACTCAGGAGCAAACATTGACTTCAATGACTGCTGCTCATGGGAGTAAAGCTTGCTCGAAGACCCCAGGGCTGTCTGGATGGGGGAGCCTTGGCAAAAGGCTGTGCTCTGCCTCCTTATCCCCAGCCTGCTGACTACCTATCCTGGAGGCACTTTGTGTTGTTAAGATGCAATTTGTTCCCCAAATTTTCCTTTTAAGGATTGGGAAGACATGTAAACTAGACTTAGTTTCTTCTGATTATTTAAACACACAGGAGGGTCAAACAACATTCAGTGAAAATGAGCCCTTTCATCACAGGAAACAGAACAGATCCACCCCCAAAATCCTTCTCATTCAGCAGGCAGAAACCTCTGAGGTGTAGCCTGAAACATTTCTGCTAAGCTAATGAGAAGGCTCTCAGCAGATGGGCAGCCAACAGCAGTGCTCCATGTTTTGGTGAGCTGCCCTTGGGCCTTGCTGAACACTGCAGGCTCCTGCTGCCATTGACTTATTCTGGGAAGGAAGGAAAACTGCAATCCTAAACCTAAGCAAGCAGCTCAGCTGTTGTGACAGTTCACTGGGGCAAAGGCAAACAGAGCTCACTTTGCTCTCCTCACCACCACTCAGTAACTTCATTGAGTGTATTTCATGGTTGGCCTGTTTGTGACTTCTGAGCATGGCTGGAATTTCTCAGCCAGTAAGTTTCACACTCAGAAATGGGACTTTTCAGCCACAGGACCTGCTTCTCAGCAATTGCTTGGCTCATCAGGACAGGCAGAAAAGACTCATTGGATCTGTGCACTTGCTGCTTGTGGCCAAAGGGTATTGAGCTGACAGCTCAGTGGACAGCCTCAGCGAGAAACCTCAGACAGACTTCTTGCTGAAATGATTTCAAGTGACACATTTAAGAAAACCAGAGCTTCTGAGGACAATGCATAGGCAGAAAGAAAGTGTCCCCACTTGTCCAGATAACCCTCAGAGGGAGCTGTTTGTCCTAGTTGGTGAGTGTTCGGTGTAGTTTGGCTTTCACCTTCACTTGCTGCTGTGCTCTTGGAATCCTGTGCTCTGCTGTGCTTCTGTTGCCATCTACAGAGCAAACTCATCCCAGCCCAGAGGCCTCTCAGCTGAGTTGGTTACCATGCAAGATTGCTGCCATTTCTTTGATTTTAAAGTCTCAGTTCCACAGAATCACCGTGGTTGGAGAACACCTCTAAGATCATCGCAGGCAGCCATTCTCTAACTGCCAGGGCCATTACTACAGCAGATCCTTGAGCACAGCTTTTGATACATCCAGGGATGATGATGATGATCCAACCACTTCCCCAGGCAGCCTCTTCCAGACTTTGATAACCCTTTTGTTCTAGAAGCATTTTCCTAATGTCCAACCTAAACCTATGCTGGTGTAACTCTGTGCCACTTCATCCTGTCCTCTCCATTGTATCTTGTGAGAAGAGATCAGCATTCACCTCTCTATGACCTCCTTTCAAGGAGTTGTAAAGAGCTGGAAAATCTCCCTCAGCCTCATTTTCTTCAGACTAAACAACTTCAGCTCCCTCAGATGCTCCTCATGAGACTTATTCTCAAGACCCTTCACCAGCTCTGTTGCCCTTGCTGTCCTGGCTGCAAAGATGGAGATGCAGCTGAAGGTAGAGGTGATTTAACTGCCCCTGGCATCCTTCAGGCTTCTTCGGAAGTTCCTCCGTGCTGAGGAGCAGATCATTTCCACGACAGTCGCAACCGACCCGAGCTCTGTTTATGTGTTTGCTGGCTGCTGTGTACAGAACAGCAGCCTGTAATTAAGGACATGCTATGCAAACAAACCCGAAAGGGAGGCGAAGCTGATTGCCTGCCTCCTGCCTGCTGCATCGCAAATCAGCCCCAGGGCTACAGCCTGCCCGTCTCTGTCTCTCTCCCCCCGGAGGAGATGTGACTCACTGCTCAGTGCCAGGGGGACTCTCAGGCTCGAAGGCTTTTTCCTTCTCCTTTTGCATTGTCAAACTGTGGTATTTCTGTAGATTACATCGGCTGCGTTTTTTCATGGCTTTTTTTGGCAGTGCTAAACATCAATCAATCAGTTTCAGGAAACAAGTCTGAAAGGATGTCCTAAGCTTTCTTAAAGATGAAGGTGCAAGATGGACCTGAGATCACAGCCTCGTTGTGCTCTTCCTCGGTGAGCAGCACACTGCCGTTTCCAAAAGCAAGGACAATCGGCACCCAGAAGAGTGCCTGTGGTCTATTTTCTCTCTTGGCCTTAAAATCTTCATCTTTTAGAGGCCTCTGTGGACTGAGACATCTCTCTGCATCTCTCTACTCTCTCCCCACTACAACAGTTGTCTCTACCACAGTAGAGAGATTGCACCTTGCCCATCCCCACAATCTGTCACTGCCATATCCTCCTGCTGCCAGGAGCTGTCAGCCCAGGCAGGACTCCTGACTTCCTCCCTTCCTTCACTTGCCTGCCTTTCAGAAGGACAAGACACCACTGACCTTGCAGCAAGGGGTAAACTGCTTAGCTGGCAATGATGAGACACATCAGCATCTTGGGATCTTTGAGAACTTGGCTCCAAACATCCTCATCTTCTCTTTTAGTGAGATGTTCTCAAAAAAGAACCACAACAAACCCCAACTGACCTTCCCTGTGGCACGTGACAAATCTCCTGCAATGTGCCAGGGAGAAGGGAAGAACCACCCAGTCCTTTTGGAGGACAGGGAGGGACTAGCACAAGGTCCCTGTGGAAGTTATTTCCTCTCCCTGGCAGCATGGCTAAGCACGATTCTGAGTGCTACAGGTGAGGTCCACCTCTCATACCACCTACCAGGCTGTGGCTTCTCCCTCCTTGGAGGTGTTCAAGGCCAGGTTGGAGGAGGCCTTGAGTGACCTGTGCTAGTGGGAGGTGTCCTTGTCTATGGCAGGGAGTTGGAACTGGATGATCCTTGAGGTCCCTTCCATCCTTACCATTCTGTGATTCCCAGTCCCATCACCCCAGTCACTGGTGCCTCACCTGGCACTGGCAATAAGGACTGTGAACTTCTGCAGCAGAGCTTGGTGCCCTGGCCTTTGCCTGCCTCTCCTGCAGTGCTGAAGGAAGTCAGGGCCACTCACAGTCCTTAATTAACTTTTGAAGGAGACTCTGACATCAGGCCAGGACAAAGGTTACTGCTTTAGCTGTGGAAAAGGAGCAGAGTTGAGATGTATTAAAATCTGCCATCAGGGTGGAAAACTGAGGGAGCTTTTCCAAATTAAAAAGGGCAGGTTAATGGCAGGCTGGAGCTAGGAGGAAGGCTGAGGGTTATGGGGTTTATGAGTTTAGTGGCCTAGGTGGTGGGTTTCAAAGGCAGAGGCTGTTGTGTGTGCTCTGTAGCTGCAGAACACAGCTAGAGAACAGACACTGCCCTACGTGAGAGGTCCCTGACACCTCACTGCCCTTTGCCATGGGTCAGGACCAGCAGAGTGTGATGGGAGAGGAAGTCTCCAGCAAGTAGCAAAGTGACAGCACAGGTTTGTGGCACAGACTCAGCTCATGCCCCAAGAGTACCTGTGAAGGGTGTCCCAGCACTGTGCACAGCAGCAAGAGGGAGGGAGCATGGCACCAGTGACTCTGAGCCACTTGGAGACCAAAGACAAAGCCACATGTTCAGTGATCTGTCTGGAACACCACTCAGGGCTACTGGGGATAAAACCTAAGTATTTACTGCAGTCTTACTACTAGTTGTAAATGGAATATGGAATACCATAAGTGATGATGGGAGATAAACACCAGCTTGCTGTGGGAGAAAGGAATTGCCCAGTGCCTTTCAAAGGGCTGAAATGAATTTCCTTTGCTTTTATCTGTGGTGTAATTGATACTGGAGCTGATGTAGAGCTTATTGTTCCCTTAGGATATGCTGTAGTGTGTGTCTACAATCTGTTTTTATGACCAGATTTAGTAGGATTACTCTGAAACCCTGGTTGAAAACATTTCATCAAAATCATTTGTAAATGGCACTGCTTTCTTAGGAGCCATTTACCTCCTGGCAGGCAGGGCAGGAGGAGAGGCAATTAACTGTTGACATGCTAAGGGCTGTTCAGTGAAGGCAAAATTGTTTCT
This sequence comes from Semnornis frantzii, assembly GCA_013399775.1. Taxonomy (NCBI): domain Eukaryota; kingdom Metazoa; phylum Chordata; class Aves; order Piciformes; family Ramphastidae; genus Semnornis; species Semnornis frantzii. The sequence continues at coordinate 87,103 of VWYK01118881.1, read as the reverse complement.
AAATTAAAAATTAGGCAAAAGGCTTCCACAGTGTAGCAGCTTCACTCCTCCTCCTCCTTTCCTCTTCAGCTGTGGCCTCTACCCTTCTGCCTGTAGTAGCTTTGACACCTCTGCATCAGACTCTCCTTTTGACCTCTCATTCTGGCCACATTCTTCCCAGCCCCACTCCTCTCTGTTCATAGACTCACAGAATGCTCTGGGTTGGGAGGGACTTCCAAAGCTCATCCAGCCCAACCCCTCTGCAGTCAGCAGGGGCATCCTCAACTAGATCAGGCTGCTTAAAGCCCTGTGCAGCCTCACCTTGAGTATCTCCAGGGATGGGGCCTCAACCTCCTCCTGTTGTTGGTTTATTCTCCTCTTTTTTTTTTCTCCTGTCTTTTCATCTTAGAGTCATAGAACCATTAATGCTGGAAAATCTCTGTGGGGTCATCAAGTCCAACTGTCATCCCAATGCCACCATGGGCACAAAGCCACGTCCTGAAGTGCCATGACTACACGCTTTTCCCTCCTTCAGGGGTGGTGATTCCCCCACCTGCCTGGCCAGGCCATTCCTGTGCCTGATCACCCTTTCAGTAATCTCATCCCTTTCTACTTCCAAGCAAGAATATTACTCAAATCAAAATGCCTCTCCACTGCTGCTTCTATCACTCCTTGATTTCAAATTTGTACTCTAAATGCCTAGAGCCTGAGTTGTTTGCACTCCCAAAGCAGAATGGGAATGAAATCAAACTCTGGGCTGGCTGCATTTGCACTGTGTGCTCGTTGTACTAATGCCACTAACTAGAACATTTCCATCACTCCTCCTGTTTAAAAAGTGTCCTGGACACCACATATAAGGAGGTCAGGCTGGATCCTTTTCTCCTTTCCCAGACAGAATCATAGAATGGGTTAGGTTGGAAGGGACCTCAAAGAGCATCCAGTTCCAAACCCCTGCCATAGGCAGGGACACCTCCCACTGGTACAGGTCACTCAAGGCCTCATCCAGCCTGGTCCTGAACACCTCCAGGGAGGTTGTGGAGCACAGAATCACAGTGCTTCTGTACTCCACAACCTCCCTGGGCAACCTGTGCCAGTGTCTCACCACCCTCACTGCAAACAACTTCCTCCTAACGTCCACTTTCAATCTCCCCTCTGACACTTCAAACCCATTCCCCTTGTCCTGTCATTCCCAGACCTTGTCAATAGTCCCTCCCCAGCCTTCCTGTAGCCCCCTTCAGATCCTGCAAGGCCACTCCAAGGTCTCCTGGAAGCCTTCTCTTCTCCAGGCTGCAGAGCCCCAACTCTCTCAGCCTGTCCTCATAGCAGAGCTGCTGCAGCCCTCTCAGCATCTTGGTGGCCTCCTCTGCACTGGCTCCAACAGTTCCATGTGCCTCCTGTGCTGGGGGCTCCAGAGTTGCACACAGGACTCCAGGTGGGGTCTGATAACCTCTGCCTCTCTTCTCTGGAAGACAAGGTGAGTGAGTAGAATTTAAAAGCCCTGTGCAAGAAGTTTCAAACTGCAAATTGCTTTTGGAGAAGTCCTTAACTGGGACACAAAATCCAAGTGACAAACAATGCACTGTAACTTTATAGATTTAATCAGAAATCATCTTTCTTTATCAGCTTAGGAAATGGGGTTTGCCACAGCCCTGGGCAGTGGGTGCTGGTTTGTCCTATGCCAAGGTCTCACATTTACACCACTTGGCCTGGTGAACGTGGGTGTCAAATCTACTAGGCGACTGTTTGCTCTCTGTTTTTAGGGTAGAAGAAAGTTTTAAGACCTTATTCTGGTCAATATTTGGCTTATCTGAAGTGATCTCTGTGGTGCTGAAGTATGACCATAAATTCATTGAGAATATTGGCTACGTACTCTATGGAGTATACAATGTGACTATGGTGGTGGTGCTGCTTAACATGCTAATAGCCATGATCAACAACTCCTATCAGGAAATTGAGGTAAGAGATTAGATTACAAACCCAACGAGTTTAATTGTCACTGCTAATGAAAATGTTAAAAACAAACCCAGGGAAGCTGTAGTTTATTCCTGCTGTAAGACTGGAGTGCCTGGGAACACAGAGCTAGGGATGGGTCTGTCCTCCCCAAATTAGGATTGAATTAATAATTAACAGTGAGTCATTTCTACAACAACATTGACTTCCTGGTTTTTAATGACCATCTGTGAGGAAAAACCAATTTCCTTTCCATGTGTTTAATGGGAGCAGGCTGTGGTATTTTTTACACCCTGCGTGGGTTATGATAATTTATCCCTCGCGTTACCCTGGCTGCACTGTTTGCTTGGGGGACATCAAGTGAGGTTTCATCTGCCCAAGCCCATCAAGATCTGAAGCTCATGTATATATATTTAACAAATCTCTGTTTCCCAAATATCAGGCATAAAGGCTTTTTTTTTCTTGAGGAGTGTCTAGGTCTTTAAAACATAGCTGCACAGATGGGCACAAAAACCTGCTTGTAAATGATCTAGAATCGTGGAGTAGAATCACAGAATCATGAAGGTTGGGAAAAGCTTCCTGGAGAATGAAGGCTTAGAGGGGATCTTGTGAGTGTTTACAAACATCTGATGGGTGGGTGTCAAGAAGGGGCCAGACTCTTTTCAGTGGTGCCCTGGGATAGAATGAGGGGCAACAGGCATGAGCTGGAACAGAGGAAGTTCCACCTTTACAGGAGCAAAGGCTTCTCCACCATGAGAGTGATGTGGCACTGGAGCAGGCTGCCCAGAGAGGCTGTGGGGTGTCCTTCTCTGGAAGCATTCAATACCCACCTGAATGTGTTCCCATGTGGCCTGCTTTGGCAGGAGGGTTGGACTGGATGATCTCCAGAGGTCCCTTTCAACCCCTATCATTCCAGTATCCTGTGAAAAGCCCTCTGAGATCAAGTCCAACTGTCAACCCAACACCACCATGCCCACTAAACCTTGCCACATCTACATGCTTTTTGAACACCCCCCAGGGATGGTGACTCCAGCACTTCTCTGGGCAGCCTGTCCCAATGCTTGGCCACTCTGGCAGTGTGAACACAGCCCTCGAGTAATATGAAGAGATTGCTGCAGAAAGGCCTTTGCAGCTTTTACCCTGCACTGCTCAGTGCCATTGCTATCAGCAGAGTGCATTTGCTAAGTGCTTTGGGAGACCTCATTGCTGTCTACCACTACCTGAAGGGACACTGTGGAGAGGCTGCTGCTGAGCTCAGCTCACAGGTAACTGTAGACAGAAGAAGGGGGAAATGGCCTCAAGCTGAGACTGGTTTAGATTGGACATTAGGAAAAAGTTTCTCATGGAGAGAGTGGTCAGGGACTGGAATGAGCTGCCCAGGGAGGTGGTGGAGTCACCCACCCTGGATGTGTTTAAGGTGGTTTGGATGTGGTGCTTAGGGCTATGGTTTGAGGTGAGTCTTGTAGAGCAGGGTTCTAGGTTGGACTTGGTGCTCCTGAGGGGCTGTGCCAGCCTGGGTGTGTCTGTGATTCTGTAAACAACTCTCTGCTAATGTAAACTAAGGCAAAAAAAAACAAACAACCACAAAAACCGTTTGGAAAACATTAGCACTGAGTCATTTCTCTTTTCTGGTGTAAGTGCCAAGTTTCTGCAGCTGGGCTGGTATCCATTATTTGCTCCAATTTCCCTTCAAAAGCTGACAGAGCAAAAGGCCAGAGCTGCAGACCTTTTCTCACTGTAATGTCAAATCCATCCATGCACTGCAGGGCAAGCAGAGCTCCATCCAGCATGTGCTACGAGAAGTCTCAGAGACACCTTACATGTGCTCTCTGCTCCAGAAGCTCTGCTGCCTGAGGAGGGCAGAGGCATCTCCACAAAGGATTCTGATTGCTTAAGAGCTTCTTGAATCCTCTTCTACCACGACAAGATTTCCTCCTGAAGGGGTCTCAGCCTCTTACTGCTGTTTGTAGTTCATTGGAGCAGGTAGAGATGTTTGCAAGTTGCTGACTCAAACCCCCTAAACTAGTTGCCTACATTAACCTTCCAGTCTAACCTTTGTGATGAGCATTTTCCCAGGAAAACACTTTGTCATTCTTCTTGATTGAGTGGAAAATTTCCAAACTTGGTTAAAGACTGCTTGGAGCTCTAAGCAAACAAAGCAGGTGTGAGCTGTTTGGCCCAGAGCCTGCTTCTTCAGGATTGGGGAAGAGTCTTCCTTTCGGTTCTCAGTAGCCAGAACCCTAGAGAGAGTCATCCTGACTGACTGCAGAGAAAGTCTCTTCTGGCCAGCATTTAAGGAAGGTAAACACCTTCCTTGTGAGGAGAGCCTGAGGGAGCTGGGGGCTCTTTAGTTTGCAGAGGAGGAGACTAAGGGGTGACCTCATTCATGTCTGTAAGTATGTAAGGGGTGAGTGCCAGGAGGCTGGAGCCAGGCTCTGCTGGGTGATGCCCAGTGACAGGACAAGGGGCAAGGGGTGGAAGCTGAGGCATAGGAAGCTTCACTTGAACCTGAGGAAGAGTTTTTTCACTGAGAGGCTCACAGAGCACTGGAACAGGCTGCCCAGGGGAGTTATGGATTCTCCCTCTCTGGGGATGTTCAAGAACCATCTGGATGCATTCCAATGTGATCTGCTCTGGGTGATGCTGCACTGGCAGGGGGGCTGGACCAGATGAGCTTTGGAGGTCCCTTCCAGGCCCTGACATTCTGTCATTCTATGAGCTGGCAACAGCAACTCCAATAAAGGCAGAGGGTGGTCATTCCTTGGGGATTAAATTCAGTTGTGGTCCCTCCTAGCTGGAGTGACAAGACCATGTTCTCATGTTTCCCATTGAGCATCTCATAGAATCATAGAGTGGTCTGGCTTGGAGGGGACTGCCAAAGGTACACCTTCCTCTGCAGCAAGCAAGGACATCCTCATCTGGATCAGGTTGCCCAGAGCCCAGCTTCTTCTCTTTTCTTCTGTTTGTGCCTCAAGTATTAGTGCTTCCTGCCAGCCTTGCATTTATGGAAAGAAGCAATCTTCTAGGCAGCCAGAAAATAGACTTACTCTTGTCAGTAGCTTCTTAACTGCTTCACAGAAAAGGATGAAAACAGTTCACAAGGGGTTTCTACTCTAGTGCAGCTTAAGGCTTGCAAGTCCAAGCAATGAGAAGACTGAGTGGCAGAAGTGAATGCTGCCCCCCTGGTGAAGACATATTGCTGTAACTGTGACAGGATTCACCTGGCCATGTAATGCCAGTTTCTGACTGGCTTTCAGAGGTGTGGGTAATCAGAGGTTATTAATTTCAGCAGAACACCTAAATACAAGGTGTCAGCAGCCCCCTGCTTCTATTGATGCTGCTGGCTTCTGTATAAACCATGATGAAAACAGCTGTGGAGCAGCTGTAACTCATCCTTTCTTTTTGTCTGATAAATGATCCTGATACACAGCCCTGACCCTCCTCCCATCAAAATGCCAAGCAGATCCATAAAGCTTGTGCTAACCTTGCCCTTGGACTTGGAAGTGATCCCAGCCCACCTTGGCAGTTCATGAAGGAGATTCGGGGGCACTGAGTGATGGGTTTTTTCCCTCTGCCTTCATCCACTCAGCTGGACACTAAGAGAATTAAAGTGTATTAACCTAGGCATAATGATGGTGAAGGCAAACAGGATCCATGAGGAAATTAGCTAATGACAGAAGAAATCAGCAGACTAATCTCTTGTATGGGAGATTCCTGGCCAGAGCAGTGCTAGCAGCTGGCACTTAGCACTGCAGCCCAGCAGAGCCTGGCTTTGCTGGCATCAGGCACACAGTGCTTCCTCCTCTTCCCATGGCCCTGCATGTGTCCTGACACATCCTTTCATCAGCACAGCACAACCACCAGGCTGTTTCTGAAAGGCAGCTTCAGGAAATAGGAACACTCCAGAATTTGGAGGACTCAAACTCTCTGCTTATCCACTTCAAATGTTTCTTAGGCTGAGGTGCCTCACAGAAGCTGCAAATCGCTGTTGTGTGTCTTGGCTTGGACAGCATAAATCTGATTTGAGTTAAGTTCTACCTGCATGTTTGGGTTTTATTCCTAGCTACATTCCTCCCTGTTTACTAACCATGCATTTGGGTGCTGTTTTCTCTCTCTTCCCTTCCCAAGGAGGATGCAGATGTGGAGTGGAAGTTTGCTCGTGCCAAGCTCTGGCTGTCCTACTTTGACGAAGGAAGGACATTACCTGCTCCTTTTAATCTAGTGCCAAGCCCTAAATCATTTTATTATCTCATACTGAGAATAAAACTGTGCCTCATAAAACTCTGCAAATCTAAGGCCAAAAACTGTGAAAATGATCTTGAGATGGGGATGCTGAACTCCAAACAACGGGTATGTTGTGTCTTCACTTTTCACTTCCTCTCTACACAGGATTCACACCAGGAACTTTCTGGAAGGATGCACAGGTAGATCAGGGAGAGCAGAGCCTCTTGCTCAGCCCCATTACTGCATGTTCTTTCTGTTACATTGCACCTAGAGGGTAGTCCCAGACTTGTGACCTCACCACACTGGGCACAGTGTGGGCACCAGGCAAAGAGCAGCTGTTCTAAGAGCAGGCACTTTGAGAGAGGACTTCCCAAGGCCAAAGAAACAAGGTCAAAGATGAAGGGCAGAAGAAGAGGAAGGAATAAGAACTGGCTTGTCTCACTCCTCACCTACCCAGGAGACCTTTATACCTAGTGAAAACATCCCCCTTCTTTTCAGTGTTTTCCAACTTGATTTGAGTGTCATGACATTTGCTGCCATTCCAGGCTTGGGAAGAAGTTTGCAGGTAGTGCTTGCTAACACCTCCTCAAGCTAGCACCACCAAGCTCTCTAATTACATCTGCCTGGTCATTTGTAGCCACTAACAGGCAGGTCCTGCCTCAGCTGCTGCCCCTTTGGCTATCTGAAGTAGAAGTTCCCTTTGCAAATACTGGTTCCCTGGCAGTGTTCCCCAGTGCTTGTGAGTATCCACATGACAAAGCAAGGAGGTAAGAAAATGGTTGGTGGCAACCAGACCCTTCCCAACAGAGGCAGACTTGGCAGAGAAATCAGAGGTTGTGACAGTGCCCATGGAAATTATTGTTCTCAACACAGTGCAGGAGGCCACTGGCCTGAAGTGTTCCTAGCACACAAATTTATCACAAACACAATTCTACCCCCAGGCCATGCCCACAGAGAAGAAACACTCCAAAGATTCCAAGGGGCCCAGCAGCTCAGCTGCTGTCAGCAAATACAGGAGTTCAAAGCTGAGGAGGCAGCTTTGGTTAAAAGTGCTCTGACCTTTAATTCTCTCAGCTCAAGCTGGGCTTGAAACAAGTGAACATCCCTGGGAACCCTTTCCTGGGGGCAAGGGAAAAGTGTTGTCTTGTTTCATGCAGTTACTGCATGGGAGAGCACAGTGTGGCTCCTTGGCAGGCTGGGCAACCTTTCGAGGGCATGTAGCTCTTCCCTCAGCCTGCCTGCAGACCAAGCCATCCAGGCTTTAGAACCCCAGCTGTGTGGCATGAGAGAGGGGAGACCTGGCTGACATTGGGACTTTCCCACTGGAATCATAGAATGGAATCATAGAATGGTTTAGGTTGGAAGGGACATCAAACTCAGCCAGTGCCAACCCCCCTGTGCCATGGGGTCAGGGACACCTCCCACTAGAACAGGTTGCTCAAGGCCTCATCCACCCTGGTCCTGAACACCTCCAAGGAGGTTGTGGAACACAGAAGCACAGAATGTGATCTTTGATCACACTCTGTGCTTCTGTGCCCCCCAACCTCCCCGGGCAACCTGTGCCAGTGTCTCACCACCCTCACTGCAAACAACTTCTTCCTAACATCCACTTTCAATCTCTCCTCTGCCAGTCTAAACCCATTCCTGCTCATCCTGGCATTCCCAGACCTTGTCAATAGTCCCTCCACACCCTTCCTGGAGCCCACTTCAGATCCTGGAAGGCCACTCCAAGGTCTCCTGGAAGCCTTCTCCTCTCCAGGCTGCAGAGCCCCAACTCTCTCAGCCTGTCCTCATAGCAGAGCTGCTGCAGCCCTCTGAGCATCCTCTGGACTGGCTCAAACAGTTCCATGTCCTGCTTGTGTTGGGGGCTCCAGAACTGTACTCAGTAAGTGGGATGTTGGCAGCCAACCTCCATTTTTAGCTCAGGAAAGGGAGAGGTGTAACAAGAGAGACCAAGGAGATGGAAGAAGACTGGAGGAGGGTTTGCAGAGCTTGCCTGTGTAATGTGCAGCCTTTTGGGAGCTTGGTCTATATCTCTTGGCTCTCAAAGGAGCAAACAGATGAGCAGCACAACTCGTGGTGAACTACCCAGCTCCAGGCAAATCCCATAGTCTTGGAGGTGATGTTCCCATGAATTTAAGAGAGCTGCTCAAGTCTGGTGTTCATTCAGCCTGTGCCAAAGCCCAAAGCAAAGGGAAAAGTATATCCAGGAGGTCTCTTTCATCTCATCAGGTAATTTAACTACTCACCACAGTGAGCATTGCCAAGCTGGATGAGCATCTGGGGGCATTTTGCTCTATGAATTAATTTAAACTCTTAATGATTGCTCACAGGCCCACTGCAACAGTGGAATCTTGGCAGAAATGTTTGCTCCTTCTTGTCTCACATAATGATTGAAACCAAATATCTCAAATAAGCATAGAATCAGCCAAGGTTGGAAGGGACCACAAGGATCAGCCAGTCCCAACCCTCCTGCCATGCCCAGGGACACCTCACACTAGATCAGGCTGGCCACAGCCTCATCCAGCCTGGCCTTTAACACCTCCAGGGATGAGGCTTCCACCACCTCCTTGGGCAACCCCTGCCAGGCTCTCACCACCCTCGTGCTGAACAACTTCGTAACATCCAGTCTGAATCTCCCCATTTCCAGCTTGGTTCCATCTCCCACAGCCCTATCACTAAGCCTAAAAAGTCCCTCCCCAGCTCTTGCAGCCCCCTTCAGATACTGCAAGGCCACAGTAAGGTCACCTGGGAGCCTTCTCCTCTCCAGCCTGAACAGCCCCAACTCCCCCAGCCCTCTTCTCATCCTCGTGGCCCTAATAATTAAACACAACAGGATTCTTAAAACATTGCTTGACTCTAACCACATGAAGCTGGCTTTGTTTGAAAGTTAATTTCTACTTCACAAGAGAAAGCAAAGTAGTAAGGGTGTTCCCAGGCCATGTGAGTGCCAGTGCCCAGCTTGCCCTTCTTCATGCAGCTCATGCAAAAAATCACAGGTTCCATAGCTTTGGCATAAACAACTGAAGAGTATCAACCATTTCTTGCTTGCCTGTTGATGCTGTTCGCAGGTCACCTTCAAAGCAGCCTCTGTAAGACCATGGGACACCCAGTGAGGGAGAAATGAAAAGAGTAACTCCATCAGTACTGCAGATTTTGTTTTCCATTATTACCAGCATCCTGGTTAAACAATAATATGGTGACAGAAAAAAAGGCACTCACCTGTTTCTCAGGATTTCTGCTCCAGACAAGGAAGTAGAACCTCTAACCAGGGCTTCCCCTGCACACAGACTTGCAGGTTGAGGGACCTGTGCTCTATGTTGCCTCCTCTGAGGCATCACTACAAATTTATTCCTCTGAGCTTAGCACCTGAGCCAGAACGTTCAGAGGCTGATAACAGAGGCAAACAAAAACAAAAATCTGTTACAAATTCTATGTGCAGCCTCTAGAGAAGTCTCCTTGGGAGCTTTTAGATAGAAAAAGCAGTAGCTGAGAGAGGGGGGAAAAAGACTGCTCTAGCTTCAAAAAAATAAAATGAACAAACACAAAACCACCACCAACAAAACAAACCTTTTCTTGAGCTAAAAAGGTAGCAAACAGCTTTAAAAGGATCAATGAGAATCAATTCTCTTTCAGAATCTTTGTGTCACATTGCTTTGCTGTCTTTAAACACTAGGGTTTCCTTCCCTTCCTCATGAAAAAGAACAATAACAAATCTACTTTAGTTTTTGGTGCCTCATGATACCTCCTTGTCTAGAACCATTTTTGTCTGGACAACTCAGAATCCTTTTATTTTTATTTTTTTTTCATTAATTTCTTGGGTTTGGCCCTTTTCTGTCTTCCAAAAGTTTCCATCTTAGCCCTGGATGTGCTGCCTTCCGCTCTGCTCGTGCACTGAGCCGTTCCCTGCTGTCTGTCTGAAGCTCTGTGTGGTTTGGGTCTGAGAAGCAATCCTTGATCTAATGATATGCTGATCTTTCATGATTGCAGAAAGTTCGTTTTCACTCCAACACCCGAAACACAGACACCTTTTCTGGGAAGAATGCTTACAACAAGCCCACAAGATATCAGGTAACCATGGCATGACAGCTCTCACCTGCAAGGGTCATGTTTGCTTTCTTCCACTTGGTGCCAGGCTGTGGTTCAGCTCCTGCACAGGGCTGGGCTGGGGCATTCAGAGACAAGCCCTGTCCCCCATGGGAGCAGACACGGGGTTAGGGTTTGCCTTGCTACCTAATTCCACCCCAGGGCATTCGCTTTCAGGCAAGAAATGATGTCAGGAGCACCTCTCAGGCTTTGCTCCTGCAGCCTTGCACCATCAGGATTTCATTTGCAGTGCCATGGAGCCATCTCTCAGCCCCTGCACCAGCAGCTGCTTGCACTTCCTCTGGCCATGCTTGTCCTGCCGAGCTACACCTGCAATGTGGTATGGTTCAAAATCACCTGGGGTGGCAGTGGTGGCACAGGGCACCCCAGCCATGGCAGGCACTGACACAGCTCTCTGTGCCAGCAGGAGTGTCTGTGCCCACAGTGTTATTTCTTGTGCAAACACGAGTGGTAGAGTAGTGCAATAAGCAAAATGTGCCATGCAGGATTCTTCCCCCTTAGTCTTTAACATAAAATGAAAAGGAATCTGGTGCAAGCAATGCACCTGGAGGAGCTCCACACTAAAGAGGGTTGAGGAAAGTTAAGAGTTAACTCAGATAAACTGTGCAATGGCATTTCTGGAAGCAGTTTGTGTTCTGCTGGTACAGGATGCAGCACGACAAGCTCCTGGGCTGTACAGCAGACCAGCAATTAATTCCTGCTGGCTTGTAGAGTTCTTCAGGCTTTCCTGCCAGCACAGGAGGAGTACCTAAAAAATCTAAGCTAGAAATGGCCTACATTCATTCTGGCAGCTGGAGTTAGTCAACTTGACACCAGCAAAGGGTGTGATGGTGTCCTGCTCAAGCTGGTATGTTTTTGGCAATGCCTTTCTGGCATTTTCCCATCCATTCGAGCCCTCTGGTAACAGAAAGATGTGCCAGGCTCTGCTGCACTTGTCCTCCTCCTGTAGCTGTTATTTATAAGTGAGACCACCTAAGCTTTGTGGTAAATAAGCCTCTTCTTTCCAAGGTTGAAACAGCCAAAGGCAGCTGTGGGAAATAGAAAAAGCAGAGTCTTCATTATTTTGTTTAATTATGCTCCTGGTAGGTTTGGCTTCAAATGTATCTTAGAATGGTTCCATTGCTGCAGGAAGCAACTGCCCAAGTAATGTAAAAAGAGTGTAGCAGTTGTGATTATCTGAACATAAAGAAGAATGAAGAGCTTGATCTGACCAGCAAAGCTTTCTTCTGCAGCCAGAAAAGCCTTTGAAGCTGCTGCTTCTTGCTGCACTGGTTGGTTTAGTGATGGCTGTCAGCAGTGTGCCTGCAGCCTGTGTACCTGCACTGCAGACAGGCAGAGCTCCTGAGGGGTACCAAAACCACACAGCACTCAAATGTGCAGAAATAGGAAGAACAAATCAACTCACAGCTGCCAGCACCTGGGAAGGAAGCAGTCCAGGCCAAATGGTAAGTTTATCAAACCCACTTGGGCTGAGACTCCAAGATGGGGCATTGCTGAGCTGCTGTGCTCAGCTCCAAGCCTCCAGGCTGCAGCCTGCTATGCTGTCAACAATGCCTCCACCTACAAAACTCAGGAAAGGACTTGGCAGCAGAAAATAGACACAACAGCTTGTGCTTTCAAAGGCTCAGAACCCTGCTGCCTTAGAGAGACAAAATAGCACAGAGATGGGATATGGGCAAGTTCTTCTCCTTACTTCACTCTTGAGCTCTTCTGCTGCCTGGTGTGCATTTGAGATCAACAAGTTTCAGGTCTGATCCCCCAGTAAGTAGTTGTACTCTCATTTGCACCTGGTTTTGACCAGGGCCACAAAGAGTCAAAGCATTTTTTCCTGTTAGTGGTGCCCCAGGACTTTCCACACTCAGGCCAAATGACATCTGCAGTGTCCACAAACAGCATCAAGAAGAAACCTGTGAGCTGAACAGCAGCACTGAGGTCTGCAGCAATGTCAATGGTGCATGTAGGTGAAGGTCAGGCAGAAACACTGTAAAGTATGAAATGAGAAGATCTCAGTCCTATGACTGAACCTGAAATTAAGCCTCAAATCTCTTGAGTCCAGTGTTGGTGCCTTAGCCATGAATTTGTCCTTTGCCCCTTACTTCCCTCTGGCATAGAAGAAAGAGAGACAGAGAGCTGACAGCAGGTGCAGAGTTTGAAGGTTGTGCCAATAAATACATAAAGAAGATTGAATTTAGTATAGAGCTATAATTTACTAATCATAGAATCAGGCAGGTTGGAAGAGAGCTCCAAGCTCCCCCAGCCCAACCTAGCACCCAGCCCCAGCCAATCACCCAGACCATGGCACTAAGTGCCCCAGCCAGGCTTTGCTTCAACACCTCCAGGGATAGGCACTCCACCACCTCCCTGGGCAGCCCATTCCAACGCCAATCACTCTCTCTGCCGAGAACTTCCTCCTAACATCCAGCCCAGACCTCCCCTGGCACAGCTTGAGGCTGTGTCCTCTTGTTCTGTCCCTGGGTGCCTGGCAGCAGAGCCCAACCCCAGCTGGCTACAACCTCCCTTCAGAGAGCAATGAGGTCTGCCCTGCGCCTCCTCTTCTGCAGGCTGCACACCCCCAGCTCCCTCAGCCTCTCCTCACAGGGCTGTGCTCCAGGCCCCTGCCCAGCCTTGCTGCCCTTCTCTGGACACCTTCCAGCACCTCAACATCTCTCTTGAATGGAGGGGCCCAGAACTGGACACAGCACTCAAGCTGTGGCCTGAGCAGTGCTGAGCACAGGGGCACAAGACCCTCCCTGGCCACACTGACCTGTTCCTAGAACCTATTCTCTGAAGACCATTTTAAACCAAACATTCAGTAGCTGAGTGTTGCATGGCATAAAAGAGCTCCAGGACCCAACAGTTAACTTTTAGAGAAGAGAGGAGCAGCACTGTACAGGAATCAGCTGTGTTTGAACTGTTTCAAGTCCAGCATTCAATTCCAAGAGGCTGTCTCTAAGGTTTGTTCTGCACTAACCAGGAAAGCCAAGAGGCTTTCCCACTTGTTGTAGCTTAAAGGAGCAGCAGTGAGCAGCAGGGCAATATGAAGGCAAAACCCAAGGACCTTCCTAAGGCTCTTGGCAGAAACATCTCAGCAGCTAAATAGATTCTTGTTAAAAAGTGCTCACTTTATTTTCTTTACTATTTAGTTTCTTTAGACAAAGCTGTCTAGAACATGTATTTGGTAAGCCAGACAGCTTTAAGCTTGTGACTTGTACCACACCTAGTGCTTAGCAGAGGATGGCACACGAGTGGTGGCCACCAAACCCACGAGCAGTGGGAACCAGCACAGAGATGTCCTGGTAGCCTGTTATCCAGGTAGCAAGGGCATGTCTGCTGATTCCTTGTGGTAGTCCAAAATCCCTCTGTTCTGAACAATAAAACCTTTCCTTTTGGATCCAGGATTTCCCTGCTTTCCCCAAACACTCCTCCATTTATCTTTTCCCAGGTGACAACCCTGCCTCCCTCTGGATGCTACTACCTTGGCAACCTTCAATACTGCACTCTGTTCAGCTCTCTTGCCTTAATGACTCACCTGGTTAGCCAGATGCCTCTCTGAGCAAGAACAGTCTTAGACATCCCATAATCCATGGCTGCATGACATATCTAAATGACTGGACCCCTCTTTGATGCTCCCCTGCCTCTTGTGCTGCTATAATCCCTATTTGGCTACTAACAAAGAAAGAGCAGGTGTCCAGAATCCTTAATTCCCAACTCGTGCTCTCAGTGGTGTTTCTCAGTGGTGTTCCAAGCAGAGCCAGGTGACTGCTCTGTGAGTGAGGGAGCCCTTGCTGGGAGAGGCTTTTCCCTTAACAGTGACCATCTGGTCAATGAAAGACATTTGTCTACCTGTTCTTGGATGCTCACTGAGCTCTCCTCTCTTTGCAGAGGATGCATCTAAATCCCTGTCTGTGACAGAGCAATCCTTTTTGTGTCTATCATAGCTGAGAAGGTTTCCTTCCCACTGATGAGTGTCTTTTCTGTAATGAAGACCTTACAATGATGAAAGCCCTCAGCTGTACCTCAGTGTGTTGCCCAAGGCTGCCAAAATTGCTTGCCTTCTAGATAAATGTAACTTAGGCTATTTGGGAACAATATCACATTGCAAGCTCACACCCATAGCCTTCTTCAACTATTTCCATGCACACTGTTCCTTACTGACAACCACCTCCCATTTTATAATGCTACATGGCTCTATTTTTTCCCTCCTTCATCACCCTCAAAATCTGCCATTTGCCTATGAAAATTTTCTCACTGCAGCCAAGTTCTCTACTTCTGCTCAAATTCTCTCTGTCCTTCACCAAATTCAGTTTCTCTCCTAAAACCCCAACTGCAAGGCAAACAGAGTCTCTCTTAACCGTGGCTCAGAGGTTTAGTTGCCCTTCATGCCTGAGTTTGCTAACATCATTAATTAACCACTTGTCTCTTCCTGTAAAGTACTTTCTATTGCCACATGAAACAGCAACACGCTAAAGGAAAGCTCTGGACCCCATTTCCTAGCTTGCTGTTGGGTTATTTCTGTTTTCTATAGTCCATATGCATCCCACAAAACACCCCACAGTGCCTCCCCATGTGGGCTCACGAGGCAGCGGCTCTCAGCCAACTGCTGTGGTGCAAAGTTCAGCATGTCGAGAGTAAACCAAATGGGAAGTCGAGTTAAGACCTGGTTTTACCTGGAGCCAGGTTTTAGCTGTGGTGGAATCAGGTGTCTGAAGGGCTCACAGTGAGCCTAGACTTGAGGCAGAGTGGATAAGGGCAGATGCAGATGGGGCTCCTCTTCTCGTTTCAGAAGATCATGAAGCGCCTGATTAAGCGATACGTGCTGAAGGCCCAGGTGGACCGAGAGAACGATGAGGTCAACGAAGGCAAGTGGAGCTTTCTGCCTGCCACACGCTGGGGCATGCTGCTGCTGCTGTGGCCAGGAGAGGGCTGAGCTCAGCTAACACGCTCTCTAGACAGACACCTTGCACGAACGTGAGCAGTGGGCTTGGACTCGATGATCTCTTTGGGTCCCTTCCAACCCCTAACATCCTGTGACCTCACAGCGCCTTTAGCTTGCACTAACATGAGCAGTGGTGACCCTGAGCCACTTTTATGCCTTTAAAACTCTGGGTCTCTGGTTTTCTTTAGCACAACACATCTCATAGCACCTTTAGCTTGCACTAATGTGAGCAGTGGTGACCCTGAGCCACCCTTCAGGCTCTTGGAAGTCTTGGAAGTCTTAATTCTGTTTAGCATCAGACACACAGCATCTTTAGGTAGCCCTGCTCAGCCTCTCCTTGCTTTACAGCACCTCAGGTAGTGCCTGTTTTATTTTGATGCCTAAGTAAAGCAGCTTCTGACTGTAATGCCCATTCCCTGCCCCTGGGATGTTTCTCTGAACTGGATAAGGATTCACATTGCCCTGGTGCACACAGGTGGAAAAGAATCTCCTTCCACAGCCCTGTATAGGTGGAAATCAGTATGTGGAGAGAGCAGGCTTGAAAGCCAAGATGACCCTTCCACACTGTGACCATTTGGGAGTTCCCCACCCCCCCACACTTTGAAATGACCCTGACTAGATTCTCAGCCGGCTGGAAGTTAAGAGATGAAGCTCTATTTACAGTTCAGCACAATATACAAGCAAATATATACCGTATAGACAGGAATAGTTACAGAAATATACAAGTTTAAGGTAATACTCACTAGCACACACACCCACTTGCTATTGCTACCAGTAGCACTACTGCAAGCACAACTTCATGCAAAGGCAGA
This sequence comes from Semnornis frantzii, assembly GCA_013399775.1. Taxonomy (NCBI): domain Eukaryota; kingdom Metazoa; phylum Chordata; class Aves; order Piciformes; family Ramphastidae; genus Semnornis; species Semnornis frantzii. The sequence goes on along the minus strand of VWYK01118881.1, from coordinate 71,095 downwards.
CATTCGGTGCACAAATGTGGGGGCATCCTACGCAGCTCCACACACATCCATGATCAAGCGCTCTGAAGCAAATGCTCTTTTAGCTCCTAAAGCCACAGGGATGGTTTGGTTCAGTATTGCTAACAAGAATGTTTTCCTCCCTTGTAGGAGAACTTAAAGAGATTAAGCAAGATATTTCCAGCCTGCGTTACGAACTCCTAGAGGAGAAGTCCCAGGCCACCGGCGAGCTGGCGAAACTCATACAGCAGCTGAGTGACAAGTTTGGGAAGAGCTTAAATAAGGACATTTGATGGCAACCACAGAGAAAGGCAACTGGTTTGCTAAACAGTAATCAATCTCAACCAGCATCTTTGGAGGGCAGCAACCACATAAACGATGGGTACAGCCCACTCAACTTCTGCTCACTAGCGAGTCTTGGCAGGAGCACTTTACATTGCTCCTGCGCTTGCTGAGTTACCAGTTCAACCTTTTATGATAGAGAAGGGACTTGCTGGTAAAGATGTGTGCTCTTTGGCACTGGAAAGAGATGCACTATGGAGAAAGCATCTCTAGTTAAAGGCAAAAAACAGGGCAGATCTTCACCCAGCTGACCCCAGCGAAGGCAACACAACTGTGTTCCTTTACACCCAGTCTGTACTGACCAGGATTGGGTGACGGCTGAAGAAAAGATGTGCCAAGCACATCCCTTGAAAGGTTTTTACAATCCCTGTCCTTGGGTGTGTACTACTCTCCTACTACCACCCACAACCACGAAGAGAAGTTTGAACGGCACCGTGGTTAATGAGGACCTGTCGAGAAATCGTCTGCTGGAATGGCCAAGGCAAAGTGTGGCAGGAAGAGGTCATCTGCTTTTGAGACTGGACAAGAGCACTGTTGGGTAAAGCATCCTTTCACCCCTCTGCTAGAACCTGATGAAAGAATTCCCAGACAAAACCACCTCTCCACCTTTTCCAGCTGTATTAGCTAGCCCACTAATGGGTATGGTCTCTTTGTACAAGTTCCAGCCCCTCTTTTATCCTTAGATGGTCCCAACGACAGTGTACTGAAATATCCATAATGATGTGAAACTCACTTCCCAAGAATATCCAGAAATAGCCTGCATTGTGCTAACAAAGTGTTCAGTTCAAGGAGCAACACGAATCCAGCAACAGCAGGGCAACCAGGCACAGCTTTCAGATCCCAGAGGTGCAAGAGCAAGCCAGAGGGTGAGAGAAATCACAAACAGCTTAGTAGTTACAGATCTTTCAGCATGCAAAGGTTCTAGTTCCACTGAGATGCTCTGGGGTAAGCAATGAAGGGAAAGGGTTGTAGAAGTTACTGCCACGTGTGCCCCACAGAGGATGAGGAAGGGATTAAAACTGCTCTAAAGGCTGCAGTGACTAAAGAACTCAGATTGCACTTCAACAGCTGGCTGAGTCTGTGCAACCCGACAGCAAACTCGGATGGTTTGGGGGTTTTACCTTTAGCTATTCAACCACCTAAAGCACACCTTACAGGTTGGGAGCCACTGGCCTGGGCTGCCTTTTCACAGCAGATACCTGCCAGACAAAGGTGGCACCCAGGTGTCAACTGAGAAATGAAACCAAGCAGAACCGGAAGGCGACCTGAGATCAGTTCTTTAAGTGCCAGATGAGACTACAGATAGCCTAATAGAATCATAGTTATATTTGTAGGAAAAAAAAACACAAAGAAAACAAAACAAACAAAAAAAAAAAAAGTGTACTGTAGGTAGAGCTGTTTAGAGGGAGGAAAAAAAAAAAAGGCAAAATAATGTATTTTTACCTTTAATAAGATTATCTTGTATACTGTCTTATTTTTACCTAAAAAGTGGGGGGGGGAGGAAAATAAAATTACCTCATAATATTTTGTTGTACACTGAGTCAAATATTTGCCTGCTCTTTTGCCTGCCCAATATAGGGATTTTTTTTTTTTCCTGTGATTTGTGAACGAGGAAAATATCCTATAAAGCAATTTCACCACAGGAATCCTGAAGCATGAAAGAGTCAAAAAGCAAAATTTAAACTAAAATGCTTTAAAAAGAAATAGCAACTTTTAAAAGGGAAACTCCAAGCCGCAACCATGACCTCTTGTTTGTGGTGCATCACTGAGTTAAAAAGTGGCAGTCTGTAACAGCTCTTACTTTGGGCTCTGAAAAGTAGGATTTAGCATTCCTTGGACAAATTCATACTGGGAAGGATTAGAGCTTTGCCCAAACTCTTTGTAGATGCAGAATTATAACTTTTAATGATGGGAACTATGTTTGGGAGGGGTCAGACAATGATTACAGTTCATAGAACCATTAAGGTTGGAAAAGACCTCTAAGATCAAGTCCGACTGCCAAGCCAACACCACCAAGCCCCCTAAAACATGTCTGGATGCTTTTTGAACACCTCCAGGGATGGTGACTCCACCACCTCCCTGAGCGGCTTGTTCCAACACCTGCTCACTCTTCCAGCAGAGAAACTGTCCTAATATCCAAGTTAAACCTCCCCTGGTGCAACTTGAAGCCATTTCTTCTTGTCCTAAGCCATTTCCTTTTGTCTCCTTGTCCTCAAGCTCAGGATTAAACCAGCCTAAAGTCACCCACACTACTCTTCCTAACTCTGCATGTCCTGCAGGCCACTCACACCAGAACTTAAACAGACACCCAGAGGAAGAGCAGAACAAAGCCATTAACCAGCCAGTATTGCTTTATTGGCTGCCCACTCTTCAGGCAATTATTTCATGCCTTGTAAACACCAAACCAGTCAGCTGCTGCTAGCAGAAAGGAGGAAAAGCAGAAAGCTTTAAGGTGCCTGGAAAGAGCTGGGCCCCCAGGTTTTAAACCAGGAAGCCCTGCTGACCAGAGGGGCAAACCCTGAAATAAAGGAGCTGTCTGAGGGCAGCTGGCACCAAGCCACCCTTTCAGCAGCTTCGGATGGCACTAGCAGCCCCCGGGGTGGAGGGCATGGTCCATACACTGCTTTGCTCTCACAGCTGGACTAGCTCTGCTTGTGACTTTGCACAGGACAACAACCAGCACTGCCCCCAGTTCCCACAAGATGTGGTTTACTAGTGAGTAAGGAGCAAGAACAGTGTCACAAACAGTGATTTGAAAGACTGTTTGCATCCTGCCAGTAGCTCAGGGCACAGGAAGCTGTCAGAATGAGCCTTTACTTTTAATTAGTCTACAGGAGAACAGCATTCCCAGCAGGTCAGAAAGGAAGTGCCCTACTGAGAGATGTAAGAGATGAAGGATCACTCAGCAAGGACAAGCTGGGATGCAGCTCATCACCACAAAGGCATGTGACACAAGCAACATGGACAGGGTTTCAAACAGCTCCAGCTCGACAGCAGAGCTCTGCCTGTCCCAACAGCCAGCTCTAGGCTGCAACCCTGGGCTGTAGGGAGGGAAAGAGGAGGCAGCATCAGTGCTGCATGGTGGCAGCACCTTATCCAAAGCACCTCTGCTGCCTCTCACAGCCTAAGCAGGAACCTGCAAACAGGTCTTTTCATTCCTAGTTTGGTTTGCATTTGCTTCCCTGATCAGCCGTCAGGAAGGGAAATGAAACCCACAACTTCACAGCCAGCTACCAGGACTGTCCTGCCAGATGCCTTTCCAAAGCAAAGGATGGACACCTCCTCTCCAGACACTGAATGCTTCCTCTGTGACCCTGCCTGACCCCTAAAAGCAGCTCTCTCTCTGGTTTGGCCACAAAGCTCTCACCCCTCCAGCTGGACACTCGAGGACAGCAGATCGCTTTGCTCTTTCCCTCACTTGGTCCATGCCCATCGTTTTACCTTGCCAGTGACAAGGCTGCAAATCCTGCAAGTGAGAAAGATGGTGCTGGACACCACTCTGCACAATCTATGGCCTTCAGCAGAAAAGGGCACAGAGGGCACAGAATTAGCCCCAGCTTCCAGGGAGGGGGAAGAGATGTGGAGAAACTCAGGAATTTGCCTTTATGAGGTGGAAATAAAGGGCCAAGAATGGATTTGTGGCTCTGGATCTTATTTGGGGCTGGATGCACCTATTAGCTTCACCCTGTCCTGGCCCCTGTCCTACAGTTCTGTAAGGCATGCATGCAGTCTGTGTGAAGCACATGCATGCAGTCTGTGTGGAGCACAAGGCATGTCAGTGCCCTGTACAAGCACAGGAGCAGCCACAGCAGGAAGGATCATTGCCTCAGTCACACCATTTTAGGAAGTGGCTCCCCAGTCTCTGGGAGGTTTCAGTGACTCCATATCAATAATGAGAGAGTTCTTCCCTGCAGCTGAATTTAAGTAGAGCCAAATAGAGAGGGAGATAATAACCAAAGGGGCAAACTAACCACACTGGTTCTGGAATCTGTAATGGCTTTACTAGCAAGTGCAAGGGCACTCACTTCAGATTGAAACAGGTATTTAACACGTCTGCAGTGTGGCAAAGGGGATTTGGAAGGGCTTTAAAGGTTAATGAATAGCTAAAGAGCTTATTAATATATAAGTACTGATTACTATAACACAGACTAATATTGAATTCCCTTACCAATCATTAATTATTCTGCTGCAAGGGTTTAATTAGGGTTTACACAGCAGGAATGGGAGGAGTGGATCTGGTGCTGAGGTGAACTTCCATGAGGCAGTCACTTGCCCTGACCCGGGGCTCTTCTCTGGCACAGTTTTAAGCACCACAGCGTGCCCACATGTGAAGGACTCAGGAGACTGACAGCTCAGGTCTTCCTGGAGATGGAAGTGGTTCTGCTGTACATCAGCCCTGTGGCACACAGCCTCCATGGAAAGAAAGCTGCTTTGGGAAACAAACAGGTACTGGAAGGAAACCTCTTCTTGTACCCCAGGAGCTGGCAGTGCCATGCTCTGCAGCTGAGCTCTCACCTCACACTGGCACCCAGCATCACTCCTGACGGCAAGGATGGGGAAGAGGGAATGTAATAGCTACCTGCAAGCTTTGCATTTGAAAATGTGACTTTCTACCAGATTAAAAATCTGGTGTCCTGCCAATGTGCTCCCCGTACAAAAACCTGCCTTGGGCCGAATTTGCACGGGGAGGGGAGGTCCCAAACACAACTATCAGATGCTCTGAACAAAGAGTCATCAAATACTCACATGCCCACAATGGCATTTATATTCTGTGGAGATACATTGATGGGATCATAGCATAGCATAGACTCGTTAAGGCTGGAAAAGACTTCCTGTGTTGCAGTTTGCACTCATTGCTCCTTGTCCCACCAGCGGCCACCTGCACAGCACAGGGATTGCAGCGGACATGTCCATTCCCAAGGGCAGAACACAAAGCAGAGCACTGCCAGCCTGCCACACGACCTCCCCGCAGGGCTCACGGTTGCCAGTCGGAGCCGCCAGGCTGTGCTCGCCAGCAAGGAATCCACAGCTCTGCCTCTGGGATGCTCTGCAGACAACCACAGCTACAGGAGGGGGAAAAGAAAAGCTCCTCCTTGCAGGCTTTGTCTTGAGCTCCGTGCAGCAGCCTGCCTGTGTGCTTTAGCGACGCAGAACGCCGCAAGGCTCTGGCACTCTGAGCTGTGGTGTTACGGCAAGGAAATGTTGAGCTGCTGCTTTCTTGTCAGAATGACAGTATTTCTTCAGCTGACTTTGGTGTAAAGAGCATTCCTCTGTACTGTCTTTACTGGGTTTGGGTTGGGTTGGGGATTTTTGGTAGCTGTCTGCCTTGCTCCCAGGGGACCACATCTTGCAGTTACCTCACACTCATTCACACCTGCACAAAACAGTAAGTTCCATCTGGAAAATTTTCCCTTCAGCTGCATTTTGTCAGGCTGCTGTGGCCTAATCCCCACCTGCTGTTTCCCCAAAGAAGATATTCAGCTACTTATACTCAGGCTAAAAATGTGTTTAGGGTTCCTTCCAATCCTACCTACCTAAGCCAAACCCAGAGTGCTTTGAACTCCAAAATCACATTCTCTGCCATCACCTCACACAATAATCAGGATTTTCTTCATCTAACTTTCAAAGTTTGTGGCATTTCTAACAAAACATGAAAAATGCCCAGATCTGAGGACCAAGATACTGCCACAGCAAAGCCAGCAACAGCTCTTCTCAAATTCCCATGGAGAATTTCATCCTTAGGGCTGGGATTTAGCCTTTAGCTTTTCCTCTTTCTAGGCACAAAGTCTTAATGAAAGAGAACACTTCAGTCATAACTTAAACTTCCAGAGGTGCTGTAGTCTATTTCTTGCTACTCTCCTTGCAGTGGTGAGTTAGGAATCTTTGTGTTACAACAGCTCCAACTGACAAATGTGATGCTCCCAATGCAAGTCTAAGATAGGCAAAAGCTCAGGAGTGAAGTGCACCTCTGCAGTGCCAAAGCCTCCTTCCTGACAGTCTCCAGTGACACCAGGATGCACTGTGAGTAATAAGAGATTCCTCTGAGGGCTAAGTGAAAGGGAGGAGTGATACAGAGTCACTGGGACTACACATTCACAGCACTCCTCAGTTTTAATGGGGGTTTCACAGTGAGGAAATTAAAAACCACCAAAGAGTTGTCCCAGATAAGGAAGCTCAACTGATTCTCAGGTAAAAAGCATAAAGCAAAAGCACATAAAAAGCAGCCTTAAGTCAGCTGGTGAAGAGCAACAACCCCACAACCAGCCTGCCACAGCTCCACATCTCAGTCCCACCACCTCACCTGCTCCCCACAGTCCTTCTGCTCCCCAGGAACTGCAAGGACCTGGAGCCAGCACCCCCACCCATGGGCACAGCACAAACCACAGCCTGCATCCTGCTCAGGCAGAGGGCTGCATTTCAGGAACAGATTGTTATTACCTAAGTCAATCCTCTAAGCCAACCAACCCCAGCAGCTCGCTTTGAACACGCCACCCACGTTCGATAAAAGTTCAGATTTGAGAAGCAGCCCACAGAGATTAATGAGGGTTTGAGTTTATGCTTTGAGAGCTCCTAATAGTTTTATTTTTCTGCCATATCACTTCAATTTGCCTGTGCAGGAAGGTTGCTCACATACCTCCAGCAAGGGAAAGGGCTTGATTTCACAGCTAATAAAAACCGCATTTGAGAAAGGAAAACAATAAATAAAGCAATTTCTCTGGCTCAGGCTGTAGTTATCACAAAGGTGAGCTCTTTATGCCACCCGGAGTGGACAACGTTTCAGGTGATGTTTTTCACAGTTGAAGCTTCTCTGACATGCAGGTGGGCCCCATGCAAGGCATGCAGCATGGCAGAGAGGACATACAGCCCTCCTGGCTGCCATGGCATGGTGGGAGCCTTGCAGCAGCCTCTGTGTTGCTGTGGGGCTGTTCCCTGCTCAGGATTTAAGGCCTGAGTGTAGGAAACACAGAGAAGTGGCCAACAAGACCCTTTCAGCATTCCTCAGCTGGACAGACCTCCTGACATGCCTTGCCACCCAGGCAGTAAATGCTGCTGAAAGCCACCCCACAGAGTGTGCCTTTAAAGGCAATCGGAGACCTCTCTGTGCTCACCGTCGGCACGAAGCCGCATGGGAGTTTGAGCAGAGCAGGCTGCAGAACGTCTCTGCCCTTTGTATTTCTGCCTCCTAGCCTGCAGACACAGGCAGCCCTCGCAGGTCACCCCGGGTTTGCCCTCCTCTGACTGCATCCCTTCCCACCTGTCATTTCTTCCAAGTCTGAACTGGACATCCTGAGGGAAAGGAGGAGAAAGAACTCCAGGATTGCCTGGAAAGTCAAACAGCTAACCTCATTCTCACAGACTGTAAGAAATCCTTTCTGCCCTCTCCACCTCCTCTCCAAAAGAAAAAAGAGAACATTTATCTTTGCTTAGCACTGAGTTTCTCCTGGTTTGTATTTCTGAGAGACTGCAGTATTCTTACAGCTGCAGAGAGAAAAGACATTCCCCCTCTCACATCCCCTTAAATAGCTCTCAGGACTGCTCCAGGACCAGAATGACAACATGAACCGCCTCTGTCTGACACCTGAGGAGCTCCTGCTTCCTCATGTGCATCTGTGCACAGCTGTACACAGCTCTTGCTTCATGTCCCCAAAATAAGCATTACTCAGCCTGATGATGAGGGCTTCTCCTACAGTCACCTTCAAGGGTTATTTTAGAAAGTGCCTTGAATGCATAGGGCTTTATCCACAGCTATTATGAAGGCTTCAGGGATCCAGGAATACCTCCTGCCTACCTCTCACTGGCCCCCAGCTTCACATTTACCTTAGCAATTCCCACATCTCTTTTGAGGGTGAAACATTTCCCCCTGACCATAATCTGCTCTTCTCTTCAGACCTTGAACAGCAGCATAGAATGGGTTAGGTCGGGAGGGACCTCAAAGCTCAGCCTATTCCAACCCCCTGCCACTGGCAGGGACAGCTCCCACTAGTACAGGTCCCTCAAGGCCTCATCCCACCTGGTCAAGAACACCTCCAGGGAGGTTGTGGAGCACAGAAGCACTGAATGTGATCAAAGATCATATTTGGTGCTTCTGTGCTCCACAACCTCCCTGGGTGACCTGTGTCAGTGTCTCACCACCCTCAACCTGGCCTTGAACACCTCGAGGGAGGGAGCAGCCCCAGCCTCCCCAGGCAACATCATAAAGTCCCCTCCAGAAATGACTTACCACAAACCCACCAACTTCAGCAGCACCAGCACGTGTCAACCTGCACTGGGCTGCAGCCAGATAACAGAACCACACTCAATGTTCATGCTAATTAATGTTCAAATGACTCACCCAGACCTTTTCTGGAAGAGCTGCCTTCCCAGGTACCACTTGCTGCAGCAACAGCAGGCTTGGGATGCCATCACCTTGATCTGGAAGGCTGCAGACCTCCTGCAACACAAAAAAGGCAGAGGCATAGTAAATTTAGGAGGGATTCTGATGTGTCTCAGCCAAGTATCCTGATACCTAAATGATGCACTGTGCATTTGTCATTTATTGTGTCCCTTTTGCAAGGAACATGAGCTAGTGGCTCTGCCATGGATTGCATACATCATCCTAGCTCCAGTGATTTCATCCCATTCTCCTCCAAAGGACAGATTCTTGTGCTGCTTTCAACATCAGCCTTTTCTCCTGGGTGCAGAGGTCCCCTGCGGTGAAAAGGTCCCAAGTGACCTCTGGAGAGGGAGGAACATGCCCAGCAGCCACGACAGAATGAGTTGAAATGATCACCAAACAAAACAGAAAGAGGTTTCATTACAAACATGTTTGTGGTCAGCGTGACTGAGCAGCTGTCCTCATAACCACATGCCCAGAGGAGTAACCACAGGGATTCATGTGGCCAGAGAGTAACCACAGCATGTTCAGGCTGGGTATTAGGAGTGGTCAGGCACTGGAATGGGCTGTCCAGGGAGGTGGTGCAGTCAGCATCCCTGAAGGTGTTCCAAACACCTGTAGACATGGCACTTTGAGACGTGTCTTTATAGCCATGGTGGTGTTGGTCTGATGGTTGGCCTCAACAGCCTTGGAGCTCTTGTCTAACTGCAGTGATTCTGTGGCTCTCTGATTCTATTCACTTGCCCCAAAATCTGCTGCTGGACCCCTCTTGCTGAGGCTTTCTCCTTGGAAGAGGCCATCCTGGCTGGGGACCATTTCCCACCTTTGAACCACTTGCAGGCTTCACAATCATTAATGTTTATAAAGATGTGCAGGGTGAGTGCCAGGAGGCTGGAGCCAGGCTCTGCTGGGTGATGCCCAGTGCCAGGGCAAGGGGTGCAAGCCGAGGCACAGGAGGTTCCATGTGAACCTGAGGAAGAATTTTTTTCCCTGTGAGGCTAACAGAGCACTGGAACAGGCTGCCCAGGGTGGGTGTGGAGTCTCTCTCTCTGGAGATATTCAAGAACCATCTGGATGCATTCCTGTGTGATCTGCTCTGGGCGATCCTGCTCTGGCAGGAGGGCTGGACCAGATGAGCTTTGGAGGTCCCTCCCAGCCCCCGACATTCTGTGATTCTATGATCTGCTTTTGCCTTCTCACAGCAGCTCCTGCCGTGTGGGGCAAAGCCTCTACTCTGCTCGCTTCAGCCAAGCCAAGGCTGCCTGCTCAGGAAACATCTCCGCCTGTAATTGCTGCCCAACGGGATGAGGTGAGGGTGCTTTGATCACATATTCATTGTCTCTCCCCTGCTTTGAAGAGAACTCCGCGGAGTGGCAGCATCTGTTCCAGTCCCCAGGTGGTGCCAGCACATACAGGAACTGGCAGTTCAGCACGACGCTGGCTGTGGCCTCATATTCCTTTAACAGCTAATAATAGAACAAAACTACAAAATATAGCAGTGATCCCACAGCTGCAAACTACCCATTAAAGCAGCACAAGAGGTGTAAAAGGCTGGTTGTTAGCACCCTCAAAGCCAGTGAATCATCTGATGCCCTCCCAGCTGCACAAAGCCTTCTGGATTTCCTTTTTCAGAGGAAAAAAA
>VWYK01118881.1:43363-60710 GCA_013399775.1 Semnornis frantzii | reverse complement strand
AAAAAAAAAAAAAAGGAGTGCATTTCAAAAGGGTATAAAAAACTGTCACAGTCAGGACCACGATGGAACCTTTTGGATGTTAGGAACAAGTTCTGCACCAGGAGGGTGCTGCAACACTGGAACAGGTTTCCCAGGGAGGTGGCTGATGTCACATCCCTGGAGATATTCAAGGTGATGCTGGACAGGCTGTGGGCAACCTGATCTAGTGGAGGATGTCCCTGCTGAGTGCAGTAGGTTGGACTGGATGAGCTTTGGAGGTCCCCTCCAACCCAGGCCATTCGATAGTTCTTCCAAACTGCCAGATTTCACACAGACACTGCCTGGCACTTCCGCAGGGCTTTGGTGATCCTGCCATGCCAGGAAGCTGTGGGGCTGCTCAGGATTTGATCTGTAAAGGAACTGCTAGCTGGGAAAAAGAAGCAAGGCCACCCATCTGCTTTCACAGTAAACCAACCACACCACAGAGTAACAAGACAGAGGACAGCTTTGCCTTGCTGAAACAGACAGATACTCCCCCAGCTGCCTTGCAAGTGTGGGGAAGAGGCAGCAGCTTCTTTCCCAGCGTGGATTTTTAACAAAGGAAGCAGAAGCAAACAGGGTGGGGGTGGTGCCGAGCAGTCTGTAAATCCCAAGGGAGGCAATTTTGTCCACAGTGCTCAGTGTGGTCCCCAAGGATGTATTCTTAGCTGGCATTAATTGGCACAGAAAATCACTGCAGCCCTGTGTGCAAGCTGAGGCTGTTGCCTGGGTCTTTCTCTGCCTTGCCCTTTGCTTGCATACTGACAAATTGTTTCTCAGGATGATGTGCGCTAACTCCACAGTCCCTCCAGGAAATTCATTTCGCTTTAATCCCCTCTGGTGCAGAGGCTTATGGAGGCAGTTGTGATTCCTGGGTCTTTGCCTTTGGCTGTACCTGTGATTAATGCCATTCCCTGAGTCCTACAGACTTAGGAGGTTAAGAATACAGTGGGAGAGAACTGTAATTTGTCATGCCCCAGGAGTCTGAAGCATTCTGAGCCCCACACTTCGCTTGTGCAGCTTTAGAGCCTCCTCACCACCACCCTGTTTTACTCAGACTTTGCCTCTCAAACACCACTCCTTCAGGAGCCTTTCTACCCATTTCTCCTTAGACATGGAGAAGCACACTCCTGCTTGCTTTGCTGCTCTTACCCTCAACACTCCAACCATTTTTCTGCCTGCACTCTCCTGCTTATCATGGAATCATAGAATCAGGCAGGTTGGAAGAGAGCTCCAAGCTCCCCCAGCCCAACCTAGCACCCAGCCCCAGCCAATCACCCAGACCATGGCACTAAGTGCCCCAGCCAGGCTTGGCTTCAACACCTCCAGGGATGGGCACTCCACCACCTCCCTGGGCAGCCCATTCCAATGCCAATCACTGTCTCTATCAAGAGCTTCCTCCTAACACCCAGCGTGAACCTGCCCTGGCACAGCTTGAGGCTGTGTCCCCTTGTTCTGTCCCTGGGTGCCTGGCAGCAGAGCCCAACCCCAGCTGGCTGCAACCTCCCTTCAGGGAGCTGCAGAGAGCAATGAGCTCTACCCTGAGCCTCCTCTTGTGCAGGCTGCACACCCCCAGCTCCCTCAGCCTCTCCTCACAGGGCTGTGCTCCAGGCCCCTCCCCAGCCTTGCTGCCCTTCTCTGGACACCTTCCAGCACCTCAACATCTCTCTTGAATGGAGGGGCCCAGAACTGGACACAGCACTCAAGCTGTGGCCTGAGCAGTGCTGAGCACAGGGGCAGAAGAACCTCCCTGCTCCTGCTGCCCACACTGCTCCTGAGCCAGCCCAGGATGCCATTGGCTCTGCTGCCCACCTGGGCACACTGCTGCCTCATCTTCAGCTCCTCTCTCCCAGCACCCCCAGGTCCCTCTCTACCTGGCTGCTCTCAGCCACTCTGTCCCCAGCCTGCAGCACTGCTTGGGGTTGTTGTGGCCAAAGTGTAGAACCCTGCACTCAGCCTTGTTCAATCTCATCCCATTGCCCTCTGCCCACCCATGCAGCCTGCCCAGGTCCCTCTGCAGAGCCCTCCTGCCCTCTAACAGATCCACTCCTGCTCCTAACTTGGGATCATCTGCAAACTTACTGATGCAGGACTCAATCCTCAATCCCCTGGCCAATCATAGAGTGGTTTGGGTTGGAAAGGACCTTTAAAGGTCATCTAGTCCTCCCCTCCGACATTCAGCAGGGACATCTTCTACTAGATCATGTTGCTCAGGTCCAGGATGGTGCAACTCCTCAAGGAAGAGCTTCTAACTGTCCTGAGGAAGAGGCTTCCTACTCACAGCCTTGTGTTTTCCCAGTTATCACTTGGCCTGCCACTTGTCAGCTGCAGATTGGTGTCAGTCATGGACAACACTTGATGCTTGTTTAAGTGAGTGCTAATCCTCAGCTCTCACCACCTGAAGAGGTGTCCTGGCTGAGCACCACAGCAGGCATGGGGAAGTGGACAAACATATAAGCATAGAACTGCTTCAGTTGGAAAAGCCCTCCAGGATCATCAAGCTCAACCATCAACTCAAGACCACCATGGACATTAAACCACATCCCAAAGTGCCATGTCCACTTGAACACCTCTGGGGACAGTGACTCCCCCTTGGCTCTCTGACACTGCACAACATCTGACTAATGGCACTATCCAAAAGTAAAGTGCTTGTATCTCTGAGGAGTTAAATTACTCTATCAGACATTGCTCCTGGCATGAACTGTTGGCATGGAGACTGATGGGAAATGTAATACACCCTAAATAAAATATTAATGACAGAGGGGAAAGCAGCAGTGATTTAAAGAGATACTGAGCTGACAGCCAAGCTACAGCCTGGAGTTCATCAGACAAACAACAGGGGAAACTATGAGTAAAGCTATAAAGGGCAATGAGCAATAGCCTCATCCTGCCAAAGTCTTCTGGCAGTCAAAGGCACTCAGAAGAGCTGAACTTGGCCGAGCCATGAAGTGAAGAACTCCCAGAGAATGTTGCTCCTTTTTCTCAGGCAGGAACGAGAGGAAGGCTCCTGCAGCACAGGAGCAGGGCTGAGGCAGACACAGCACAGCACTCCCTGGGGTCAGAAGAGTGCTCTCTGTCACAGCTGTGACCTCACAGTCCTGTCAGAAAATCCATACCCAGAGAGCAGGAGGAAGGGCACGGGTGAGGTGGGATGCCCACAGCTGGGAAGCATTGCTGCTTTGATTAGCATGGACAGAAACTGAGGGTCCAGCTCCTGCTTCAACCAAAGAACTGTTCCAACAGGCTCAGGTGAGAAACCAAGCCCAGCTCAGCAAAAGCAGTGTGAGAGAGAGGAAAAGGCAGTGTGGAAAGTGTTCCTCAGCCTCCCACCTCTCCCAGCCCAAATGCACTCACAGACTGACAATATTCTTCTTCTGCAAATCTGTTGGGCTGAGAACTTCCCAGCAGTTCCAAATTCTGACTTCTCACAGGGAATTCACTTCCAGAACACACCAAGATAAGGAGCATTTAGCATCACCCAGAGCCTGATGGAAAGCGTTAAGTGAAACCTGACCCTTCGAGGAGCTTTCCACGGGTCAGATAACTGCAGTGCTGCTGATAAACTGTCAGAGGGAGTCAGCGGAAAGGCAGAAATGGTCCAAACAGTTCCCCCAGCTGTTGCAACCAACACGGAGCTGAGACAGAGAGCAGCTACTGAAACTGCTGTGCTCAGCACATTGACACCACTGGGCACAGAGCAGAATTCCATCACAGAGCAGCACATTGCTCATTTGGTGTCAAAAGAGTGGGATTTGAGACACCGAATCACAGGTTTGAGTTGAAAGGGACCTTGAAAGGTCATCTAGTCCAAACTCCCTGCACCCAGCAGGGACATCTCCAACTGGAGCAGGCTGCTCAGAGCTTCAGACAGCCTGACCTGCAATGGTTCCAGCAAGGGGACATCTTCCACCTCTCTGGGCAGCCTGGCCGAGGGTCTCACCATCCTCACTGTGAAATATCCTTCCTCATATCCAGTCTGAATCTTTCTTTTAGTTTAAACCACCAATCACCTCTTATCCTGTCACAACAGGCCCTGCTAAAATTTCTGTCCCCAGCTTTCTCATAACCTCCTTTAAGTACTGGAGGGCCACAAATTCATCTTCACTCACATCTTTTCTTAATTTTTTTTTTTTACAGGCCTTTGTGATTCACAATCCCTTGCTCCAGAGCCTCTTGCTGGTCCTGTGTAAACAATATTATTATCTATATACATATAAAAATCAATTTTCTGAACCTGATAATTTTCCATGGACATAAATCACAACAATATCTCTTGACTGAATTCAAAGAGAAATTCTGAGTGGTTTGGGAGTAATAAAAATCTGCCTGGACTAAATATAGAATCATAGTATGATAGAATGGTAAGGTTGGAAGGGACCTCAAAGCTCATCCAGGCAGGGACACCTCCCACTAGCACAGGTCACTCGAGGCCTCATCCAGCCTGGCCTTGAACCCCTCCAGGGAGGGAGCAGCCACAACCTCCGTGCGCAACCTTTGCCAGTGTCTCTCCAGTGTCTGAGAGAGAGAGCTGGAGATGAAAGACACTTGGGTGCAATTGCCAGTATTAGTCACCATTTAAAAGCCTTGCTTCTGGGAGATAAAATTGTGCCAAGTAACTACTCTAAATGCTGAGTTTCTGGTGCAGAGCTCACATCACTTCTCAGCGAATGTTTCCTGCTTCACAGAGCAACCTCTCAATGTGGAGGGCATTATGTTGGGTGGCAGTGGAACCCAAAGCACAATCAGTGGCCATTAGAATACTTCCATTCACCTGCTGTTCACAATGAAGCAGAGAGCACTGAGAGATGCACACCCTGCAGAGAGCCACGGGCAAGAAATTCAGAGATCTTCTGCTTGCAGGTGCAAATAAATCGGCCCTGTGCTCCTGCACATCTCACAGTGTCCTTTGCACAGCCTTGCATAACTTGGACCTGCCAGGCTTTAGGCACAACCTCGTTGTAGAGAGCTTAGAAGGGCAAAGGAATTATTGGGAATATTACAGTGAGACAATCTGCAGGCAACAAAGGTCATATCCCTACCTGTGAGTCAGCTGACAGGAGCTAAGCTTGGGCTCCTCCACAGCTGTATGGCTCCATTATGCACTATCTAGAAAGCTGCATGAGATGCTTTTTGACTCATGGGGATGTGGGGAAATCCAGGAGAATGGTGTGGAAGTGCTCATTAAAGTGTTTAGCACATGCACCTATTGTGTTTGTTTTCCTTCTATTGTCTCTGGGGCAAGCCAGGAGGCTGGGCCCTTCTGGGAGAGAGGATGTCTGAAGTCAACAGCAAAAATGTTTTCCTGGGAAGTGGATGCTGTGTTTATAAACAGAAGTACCCCCAGCCAGAGGCCAAGTGTCCTCACTGCATGGTTAACATCACCTCTGTGCTTTCCACCCTCCTTCTGACTTCATCCTGCAGAGTAAAAGCCTCCTGCCTTACCTGCTTGGCTTTGCTCTGCGACAGTGCTGCCGGAGCTACTCCTCTATACCTCCTCCATAGAATTCCTCTGTATTCCAGACTGAAACTGCTTTCTTTCACAAATAACCACTCTGGAATTCTCACGTCGTTGCAGAAGGGGAAAGCAAACCAGGATGTCCTATTTGGAGCAGCTGTCACTGCAAAAGAAGTAGCAAAATAAGGAAATACCCACTTGTGGTTTCTCTCTGAGAGTGCCCACAACCTCCAGCCTGACCATGCTTCCAGAACAGTGCTATCTCCTGCTGCCCAGCAGTCTCCTCTTTTCTACAGGGCCCTTACAACCTTCCTCCCCCTCGTGCCCCTCACCTGTCCATTGTCCAAGCTGAGAAAATCTGAGGGACGCCAGCATGACGAGTCAGCTCTACCTCCCAAGCAGCAGCAGGTACTGCTCTCCTCAGACACATGTGCCACGCTCCTCAGGAGTGTGCCATTTTTAAAGGGTGGCTCAAACACTTCTAAAGTACCCATACTCTGACAGTCTTCTTAGAGATTTACATATCTATATATTAAGAAGATATTTACATTCCCTCCTTCCAGTCTAGCACTGGGACTGTTTGTGGTCACCCAGAGATGCAGACAGGGAAGCACAAGCCCTGCTGCCTGTGATGGCTGGGCTGGCACTGATTGTACCAGTGCAGGTTGTTAACATAAGCCAGAAGCAGTGGTCTTTGTGCAGCTTTGGCAGGGACAGCAGTTATCACCAACTGCTGTAGCAAGCACCCAGGGAAGATGGTTTCTGCAGCTGTTTCAGCAGGGTCACAGCAGACCTCCCAGCTTTGCCCTTTAAATGCTTCTTTCACTGAACATTCTAAAACTGAAGGGCTCAGACACATTCTCTGCTCTTCATTTCATCACGGCTGACCCAATAACACACAAAGGGAGCTGATTTGCCTTTGGAATTCCAGCTTTTGCAACCATGGCAATAAGCAAATGTGTTTGCTTTCCCCCTGCTCAGGGAAACAAACCGAGATGCAAACCCACAAGAGGAGAAAGAAGTTTGCATGCTCGGTGAATCCGGTGGTGAGCAACAATACCAGCTGGGGAGGACTTGCCAGGAGTGTCCAAAAGTGCCTAGGACAAACTATCTGCCAGTGAGTGGCAGCTTCCAAGAGTTCCATCTTAACCTACTCAGCTGAATTGCTCTAAGCTTGGCTCAGCATTTAAGACTTGCTATAAGCTACCAAACAACCCTGCCTGAGTAGTTTTAGTCACCCCAGGGCTGTAACTTTTGCAGTCAGGAGAATTTTGTTTTTCCGTTGCAGAAAATGATAGGTTGGCTCTGTGGAACTAATGCCTGCATGCAAGGAACACTCAGAACCCGCCGTGAACCTCGATGTATTTTCACCTCCTGCAGCCTCTGGGCCACAAGGGTTTGTTTTGCTTGCTGAGCAAACACTGGCCCTTTCTGGGTACAAGCTTTATCGCAGCCGAGCAAAACGTTCACCTCTTTCATTAAACACGCTCAGGGAGGCTGGGGCTGGCTGCGGGTGCTCCTCTCTCCGGTGCCTCCCACCCTAACCCTCTCGCATACCCTGGCTGCAGCCTGGTTTGTGAAGGAAATTTCAAAGTCTCCTTGAGACACACAACAAAATTCCTCCGGGCAAAGAGGGGGAAAGCTTTCCCAGCTGCCCCGCGGCCGCTCTCCAGTGAAAGCTGCGCCTTTCCTCTCTGCTGCTCTGTTTGCAGTGCAAACAAAAGCACGAAGGTGCTGCTGGCGGGGGCCGCCGGCGCTCCGCAGCGCTCCGCGGTGTGCGCTTCCCTGCGCTTCCCTGCGCCTCGCAGGGCTGCGGGCGGCGGCGAGGCAGAGCGGAGCCTGCGCTGCGCCTCCAGCCCACCGCAGCGAGCAGCTCGGGCCAGCCCCACGCCGGCAGACAGAGCAGCACTGCCGGCAGCCAGAGGCAAAGCCGCCGGCTCCTCCTGCCCAGCGGTGGTGGTGCCCAGCAGCGCTTGCTCTGCAGATCACACCTGGCTTTCAGAGCGCTGTGCCTTGCAGGAGGTGTGCTGTGGGTTTGAAGAAGGTGCCCAGCTCTAAAATGGGTGAACATAGGAACTATGCTCTTCCTTCTCCTGCCTCCGTTACCAACTATCCCACTGATAGCAACCTACTCTTGTGGAAAACTCCTCCTCCCCACGCAGCCCCAAACTTGCAAAAGCCCACAAACAAATGTAAAAAATTCACCCCTGCGAAGCTAAAATGCACTGAACCCCCCTTAAGTGCAGAGGCTGCTGTTGCTAATAGAAACAGATGCTCCTTTTCTACAGAGGTCGTTTCCTCAGTAACTGATGTCAACCCAGGACCTCATCCTGCAGGGTGCTGACTGCTCAATGGGAGCAGAGAACCATGTAGGAGGTGTTAAGCATCTCACCAGAAATGCTCTGTCAGAAAGAGGCAGCATCTGACCCTTGGATGAAGAGAGGTTGTCCTGCACCTGCTGATGCTCTCAGGGCCATGCATCCAGCTCCACACCAAACAACTGCCCTCAACCCCTATTTAGTTTTGAAGGCTGCAGTTCCTACTCACAAGCTCTTGGATCCTGAAAAACTCTTCTAATGTTGCAGTAATCTCTGATCACCTGGGAAAAAAAAAAAAAAAGTGCTAATCTCTGCCTACAGACCTTGCACTGCCTGAACACTGCTTGGGCTTGATGGCTCATGGCAGGTGATTGGACACTCTCAAATCCTAAATGACAACATCAGCACAACCTGGGCTGAGTGTAAGGTTCTCCTCTGACTTTCATGAGCCTAGCATCAAGCAATAAGGGAAGCTGTGATTCTGCTGAGCTGCTTTTTTGCCTCTGTACAGAGATGGTGTGAAGAGCTATTACACTTTCCTCCTTCTGCCCTCAGATCTGCCTGGCACCTTCCATAAAGGAGCATCCACCCTTTATTCTGCTGGGACCTAAACAAAGACTAGAAACTAGGACTAAATGCAGCCTTGTCTCTTCTCAGCCACAGAAGACACAAGGTCTCTGCAGGACAACAGCCACCATAAAGCTCAGCAGCTCAGCAGAGAGGTCTGTGAGGGCTGTGGGTTTGGGGTCTCCCATCCCCAGCCCAAGGAGAGAGAAGCACACCAACACCTCTCCTGGCAAACGCTTCTCCAGACTATTGTGAGATGCCAGTGACAATGTCTCCAGACCCAATCCCCAGGTTCATATCTATGCCACTGCCCCCACCAGTCACTCAGCTGTCTGTTGCCACCCTCCTTCCAATCAATCATGTTTTGTTCCAGTTTTGTTCTGCTCCTTTTTCTGTTCTCTCCCTGCTCTTTCTCTAACTCCTGACGTTGATTTGTTTCTTTTCCAGCTTTGAGATTCATCTCAGCTTTTCGACACCTTTTGTTCACCCCCATCCTTCCCTTCCTCTCCCCCTCCCAGATCCTCCTCGTGTCTATCTCAAGCACAGAACAGGCTGGGGAAGGCACTCAGCCCTGAAAGCTTTCCTGAACTGCATTTTCCTTCTTGGAAAGAATCCCAAAGCAGATAATAAATGTTTATTTTAATCAGTGAGAGGTTGCTGGCCTAATATTAAAATCACCTTCTGCTGACAGGCTGCACTTAAAGTGACTGCTGATTTGCTCAGTCAGTGTTGCTGCTGGACTCTTTCATTAATTCCTGCAGAGAAAAAAAGTCCCAGAAGAGACTTTGGCTCTGCACATCATCAGCACCCATAATTAGGGCAGCATGGCTGTAGTTAAAGTTAGGCCACTCTGCATCTGCAGCCCCTGATTTTCCAGCCTTCTAACCTGGCAATCTGAACCTGCAATGCTGAACCTGGACCTGCTGAACCAAAACTTCTGCACTTTGCTCCTCAGTGAGTCTCTTCTGCAGCAGCACTCCAGGCAGGCAGGGATGTGCTCTTAAACCCAGTTAACTGGCAGTTAAGGTAACTTCTCATCCATCACATTAGTTTTACCATTAGATAACTGCAGCAGATCAGGGAGCTTCAGCCCAGCCCAGTGTGCAGGCACATTGCTGGGACCAATGGAAGTCTTTCTCTCATCTGTGGGTGTCAAGATTGGGTACACCTCAGACTTACTTAATGAGCAAAAATTAACTTTGGCCTGGCCTGAAGTGTCCCTGACCCTCCAGGGCAGGACAACTCACCTGTTCTCCTTGCTTTGCTACAAGGCACCATGTGCTGCAGCTGCCAAACCCCCCGGGGCAGATGACATCTGGAGATTTTCCTTCAAGCCTGGCAGTGGCCCAGCCCTGGGGAGGTGCTGGGCTGAGCACTGGTGACAGAGCCAACCTGCCTTGGGCAGTGGGGCTTTGTTCCTTGCAGCCATCCCTGGGATGAAGTCAGCAAACCAGCTGGTTTGCTTTGTGATTCATCACAAACCCTGCCCCGTGGTGCCCCAGGCTGCCATCCTGGCCAAAACACCTCCAAATGATACCTCTTGGAAGAGCTTTTCCAGACGGTTTGTAATACACCTGCTGGTAAAACAGGTGATGCTGCTTTGAGTGGAACTGCTGCACACTCCCATCCTGCTGCTCCGAGGCAGCAAACTTTCTAACCTCTCTACTAATCTGTTGAAGGTAGATGTAAACAAACACCACTCCTTCCTTCTTCCTTTCCTTGTTGCTTTCCAGCTCTCCTCATTGCTTTCCACCTGTCCTCCTTTCTTTCCTCCTTTCCTCGTTTCTTCCCAGGTCTCTTCTGAATCTCTTGGGTTCAAGGTGAATGCTTCTCCTTGTTTAAGAGAAGCCTGGATCTGAGGCATCAGCCAGGCTTTTGCTGGGTGACCCATCCCTACAGTCAGACTCACTTGTTACAGCCCTGATGCCACACAGTAGCAGTCAGTTTGTCCTTCAGCAGTTGCATCTGAGCAAGGAGGCTACAGCAGAGCAAGAGCCTTCAGTGGAACAATGGCTGGAAGATGTGTGCAGGTCTGTCACAGTGGGCTGCTCTCAAAATCACTGGGGTGGCATCACACTTCCACTTTAATCCTTTAAAACACACAACCCATAATAGCAGCCCATCCATTTGCTGGGCAAACCTAGCAAGCAGCCAGGCATCAACGAGCACAGGCTCCAAAGGAACAGCCACTCTTTGGCATGCTCTAGGACCAACAGAGGAATGTTTGCAGCCACTCTGCTACACAGCCCCAGGAGGAGAATCAGAGTGGGCTGGGACCTCCATTTAGTGCAACCCTCTCTGCAGTCAGTCAGCAGGGACATCCTCAGCTACTCCTCATAGCAAACCAGAACCATAACTGAGTCTTTCTAGGACAAGGTTCATACTGAATCCACTGGTGAGGCTTTGTGTGCCACACCAAACCCCAAGCACAGAGCCTGGCATGCTGCTAATGCCACACTGACACTGCACAGCCTGAGCTGCCACCTGCCCCTGGAAACAGGGACACACATCCCAGGCTCTCCCATTGCCTCTCCACACTGGTGCTACCAATGGCTGGTTTCAGCCACTTCTTGTCCACCACCTGGCACTGCAAGGAGCCCCTCCTCTTCTCTTCTGAGCCAGAAGAAATCCTTTGAGAAGTGAATGCCACGATGGTACATTCCTGAAGCTGCCAGGTCTGGTAGGAGGTGGTCTGCCCACAGCAGGGGGTTTGGGACTAGATTATCTGTAAATTCCCATCCTGTGACATGCACATCATCAAAAAATACAGATACAATGTGAAAAGTAAGTGACAGTGTTGGGCCTGAGGCTGTGGGTCTTGATTCCCTGGAACAGCGACAGGCAGTGACAATGAATCTTTCCCTGCAGGAGAAAGGTATTTAACAAAATTACAATTTAAACATTATTTATGGGGTAACCTTATCTGCAGCACCTCTTACAGCAGAAATAAATTAGGACTCATCCATCATGAGCAAACGCTGCCTTTCCAGTCTCCCCTGGCACAGCTTCATACCAGACCAGGCAATTTCCCAGCGTTTCACCAAGCACCTGGATCTGATCTGATCTTGGCTGCCTCCAGCCACGCTCTGCTGCCTGGTTAATGCTCCCTGCCCACACCAGTGGTCCAGATGAAGCCAGCATAACATCAAGGTAACCTGGAGCTGCTTGACTCAACTAATCAAAGTCAGATCCCCAGGGCTCGTCTCCACCGAGAAGTCAATGCAAAGCATCCAGGATGTGACTTGTCAGTGCCACAAGCATCTGCATGAAGGCCTCCTGCTCCCCGCTGAAATTCAGTTCTCCCAGCTCCCAAACTGGGCTGAGCTCAGTGACACGAAGGTGATTCCAGAGGGGAGAGAAAGGTGCTGGGAATTAGTGCAAAAAGCTGCAACTCAGCAGTCGTGGCTCTGCCTGCTCTTTCAGACACTCCAGATGGGTCTTTGGACATATTTGCATTTGAAGGTAGGAGAGTCATCTTCCCTCACTTCCTACCCACTACTTTATTTTAAGTGATGATTCACATCTTTCACTTCTTCATCCTTTCCCCTCCTGAAGCTGAAAATGCAGATCAAGCCTTCCTAGCCTTTCAGAGCTCCAGACCTCTGCAGCATCAGCATCAAATCACCTCTGCTTCTGTTACACATTATTTTATCATTGCTAGGTGTCCTGTGTCACACAGCAGAGACACTTTGCTGAGTTCTTAGAGCATTCCCTGTGGTGATAGTCCTTGGGTTTTCCCAAATTAGCAAGCTCACTTCTGACACTCAGAAATAAGGGAAATATTCCACTCTGAAATGTCAGGATTAGCTGGAGGCCACATCCAGCAAAGCTCCTGAACCATGGAGGAGGTGAGATGAATGTGTATAGTGTTGGCTCTGGTTTTTGCCAGAGAAAGAGGATTTTTTTTTCCCCATGCTTTTCTAACAGAATAGGAGACCTTGGACCTTAATTCTTTTTGTTTGAGTTTCTAGCAGAAAGAGAAGGAAAAGCAAAGCAGCAAAGAGAAGTGCCCCAGAGCTGCCAGCGTGTCGCCAGTGCGGCGCGCACCAGGTCCTCCAGCTGGCAGCACTTTCATTAGCAGCCGAATGTTTGCTCCCAGGTGCCTGAGACACACCAGACTGGCAGCCTTTTGGAGGCTTTATTGGGCCTGTGAGAGACAGTAGCAGGGAATCAGTTAGGACATTGAAGTTCTGTGGATAAACATCCTAAAGCAAGTCTCAGCCAGTGCCTGGAACCTGCAGGGGTTAAAGGGAGGAGTCACAGACAGTGACCAACAGGGAGGATTTGGCAAATCGTGGGAGAAGTTGGCTCCATGGTGCAGGTGGAGCCATTAAAACTGCTCTTGGAGCCATTAAATCTGGTCTAGCCCATAGAGGAAGGGTTTGTTGTGGGGGAGCTCACTCAGCTACTACCAGGATCCATACTCACCTCCAAACCTCACATTCCTTCACGTTCCAATTCTTCCCTGGTATAAGAAACCCTTCTGGACTTGAGCAGGACAGTTTTCTGGGTCAGTTGTGTCAGAAAAGTGCCTTTTCCAGGCAACAAATCAATTTCCACTCTAAAAGCAGAAAAATCTGAACACTGAAGAGGAAAGAGAGGGTAGGAATTCTAGGGCAAGAATTGCCCCCTTGGCCAGGCTGAAAGCAGCAGATTGGTTTGCAAGCTTATTTAGGCCACATGCAAGTATCCAAGAGCTCTCTCTTGTAGCTGGTGGAATACTCAATAGCTACTCACTTGTGAAGCTTAGTGAAAATAATGACCTGGGGAATATTTGCAGCAGGAGCCATGGCACATTAGGTATTCCAAAGGACTTATGCAAGCACCATTGCCTTTCATACAGCTTTAGAGGGAAGGCTTTAAGAAGCTTTATCAGCATAAAACATATTTTGAGATTCATGAAGGTTAATAATTGGCATGGCAGAGTCAAAGCCTTCCAAGTGGAATGATTTTAACCCTGCTGAACAGTATTTGTCCCTAACCACAATGGTTAATCTGCCAGCTGAGAGACAAAAAGTCTCTTCTATTGTCACCAGCAGTGAAACAAAGGAGGAAACTTCCCCAGCTGATGGGGACCTCACCGAGATAAATGGGATGTGAGAAGTTCTATAGAACAGAGCCCATCCTTCAAATAAACCCAATTAACCTCAGCTAAGCTGGGGAAACTGAGTCAAAGGCCTTGTGACAGATCTGAGTGCTGGGCTTTGATCTGGTCCCAGCCGGTGGGAATGGGATTTGGACCAGGCTCTGTGGGGCTGGCACAACTTTCCCATCAAAGCCTGAAATATTCACACTGCTCTCACACCCAGGCAGTGGCTGACTCCAGCAGAAGTCCTTCAGCATTCAAAGGACAGAGTCCAAGGCTGGATTTGCTCCCAGGAGTCTCTGCACAGGCCAGGACAGCATAGTCCTGTGTAGGGATCTACACGTCCCTGGGTCTGCTCAAGCCAACCTCTGGATTAGATACACATTCACCTCCAGAGAAGTGTGAGAAGGCTTTCTGCAGTGTAAGTCATACCTGCATGTGCTGCCCTGTCATTCTTGCAAAGGGTACTCAAACCCTGCTTACCACAGCAGGTGAGCTCAGAAGAAGCTTCCTCTCTCTTGGCTGTGAGGATGATTTGGAGCTTTACCAAGTTGTGTGGGGTAGTTAAGGGCACCTCAGGCTCTGGATGCATCCTTCTGTAGCTAGGAGCTGGCTCCTAGTAGCAATCATTCCCTCACAGAGACTTCCCTCTCCTGCTATCAGCAAACACATCCCTACTAACACCTAGCAGGTGATGCTTCCTGCCAGCCCAGCCCAAACAAGTCTTGCTTGACACCAGCTACACATCTTCAGGCTCCCTCCTAGCAAGGGCTGCAAGCAAAAGCCTCTCTTTTAATCCTGGATTCTGTGGCTGCCTTTTTGCACATGCTCTGTCCTTTGCCAAGATCAGGGACATTGGCTGCATACTCTGTTATGGGCTCTTAGCTCCCTGCTTGGAGGCATCCACAAATGCCACCAGTGGATACTCAGAGGTTGAGCTGGGCTGACCACAGCCTCCTCCTGGCCATCAATTCTGCTCCTGCCTTAATCTCAGGCTGCCCTTATGTTACAAGTGCCCTGGAACTGTTTAAAAAGAGATCATTTTGCAGCACAAGATTGCCTGAATCCTGCTCTTTCCTAGCATTCCCCAGTTGCTGAGTTTTGGGGTTCTTCACTGCAAGAAGCCATCATGTCTTAGGGTCATCAAATGCACCAGGTTGGAAGGGACCTTTAAAGTTCATCTATACCAACCCCTCAGCAGTCAGCAGGGACCCTTTAAAGGTCATCCAGTCCAACCCCTCAGCAGTCAGCAGGAACATCTCCAACTGGAGCAAGTTGCTCAGAGCCTTACCAAGCTTGACTTTGACTGTCTTCAGGGTTGGGGCCCCCACCACCTCCCCAGACAACCTGTTCCAGTCTCTCACCACCCTCATGGTAAGGAGCTTCTTGCTAATGTCCAAAGACATGTGAAAGCCAAAGTGGTTGCCCAGACTTGTCGAGCTTCAACTGAAAGCCACAAGCCCCAGGGAAGCACAGAGGGTTTGTGTCACTGGCTTAGAATGGGTGAAGATTTGTAGCTTGCTAAGACCCAGGATCAAACGAAATCTCCATCATCTCTACAGCACTGAAACGAATCACTGCCCCTCACCAAAGTGGAGCTGCTGGGCCCCCCAGGGTTCCCTTTGTAATCTCCTCAGCCAGCAGTCCTTCCTCCCTTGCATAGATAATTTGCTCTTGTTGCAGCACTCCCAGCAAGACGCTGTCCCCTCGCCATTATCTTCCACAGCCTGCAGCTCACAACTGATGCTGCAGTTTTTCATCCAAACACTCCTTGCCCTCCATCAGGAGCTCCTTGGGGTAAGGAATGATTGTTTGGGCGTTTTCCCCCTCTTTTTGTGTGTCCTGCCAGATCTGCATGAAGCAGCACATGATAGGATCTGCAGCACAATGAGTGGTGACAAGCGGAGTGGCAAAGGAAGTCATTTAGTGCATGCGAGCCCTGGGGCTGCCTTACCATCAGCTTTTTATCACTCAGCCTTGCCCTCACACTTCCTTACTGATCCAGAACTTTCTCTCTCCTCGTTGCTGCCTGTCTGGGTGTCTGCTTGATGCTTTTCTGCTGCAGCTCCTCTTTTCCCAGCCCCATCCCTCTTTCCCAGCCTGCTCCAGAGAGCTGGTGACTGCATTCCTAATTGATCCCTTTTTTCCCCCCCCTTTTTCCAAGTCCAAAGGCCAACAGGTGATATGCAGCTGCAGGATTGGTTCCAGACCCAGGAACCTGGGGCTGTTCAGTCTGGAGAAGAGAAGACTGAGAGGAGATCTTAGTGTGTGTCTGAAGGGTGAGTGTCAAGAAGGTGGTGCCAGGCTCTTTTCAGTGATGTCCTCTGATGGGTCAAGGGGCAATGGATACAAACTGCAACCCAGGAAGTTCCACCTCAACATAAGGAAAAACTTCTTAACTGTGAGGGTGCTGGAGCCCTGAAGCAGGCTGCCCAGAGAGGAGTGGAGGAGTCTTCCTCTCCAGACACTTTCAAGACCCATCTGGATGTGTTCCTGTGTGACTTGCCCTGGGTGGTCCTGCTCTGGCTGGGTTGGACTCCAGAGGTCCCTTCCAACCTCTACCATTTTATGATTCTCTGATCCCCTTCCTCCACTGTCTGGGAAAGTAAACCAAAGCCCTTTTGAGGGCAAAATGCTGCCAACTCTTCAGCTCCCACTGGCATCTACTCAGGCTCCACCTGCAATACTCCTTCCAGAGTGAAACACAAAATGAGAAGGCAACTTTGCTGTGACCTGCACCCTCCAGACCTGCCTCACACCACACCCAACAGCCAAGGGCTGAGAACTTTCATATCCTGAGATTGTCATCACAGGTTTTAGCTCACATCACTCCCAGCCCTCTTCCCATCTGCACCACCTCCTGCTACTTCCACCTTCAGTCAACACAATTCAAAACAGGCAGCAGGAGCTGATACAAGGCTGCTTGCCTAGGTTCCTATTAATCATCTTCCTCTCATCCCATCTGCCACCCCTCTTTTCCAGTCTGGTCCACCCAGCTCCCAGATTTATAGCACTCACAATGCAGAAGAGTTAATCAAATCCAATCTCCCAGCAAAATCTCTCCTAGCATCTGCTGTTCCATATATGGTTCCCTGCAAGGGCTGCTCACTCCCAGCCTTGGTTCCCATTAGACCAAATGAAGAGCACAATTAATTAATTGATACCCAAACTGGAGAGCTCCACATGCATTGTTGGAGATAATCAAACTCCCTCTGCTGTCTGTGTAAATCTCTTTTGTCTATGCCTTTACATTTCCTATTTGGATGGCAGCAGGGGCTAGAAGCCTCAGCTCAGCTGAGGACATGAAGTAGGCAAGGGGGCTGCAGACAGATGGAGGGGAGCAAACCAGGGAGAGACAGGCAGAGCTTCTCCATGCATCCAGCCTAGAATGGTTCCAGGGATGGGACATCTGCTGCCTCTCTGGGCAGGGCAGAAGAAATGTCTACCTTCTGTCCAGTCTAAATCTCCCTCTTTCAGTTCAAACCTTCCCCCTCCGTGCCCTGTCACAACAGGCCCTGATAAAAACTCTGTCCCCAGCTTTCTGATCAGTTCATTTAAGCACTGAAAGGCCTCCAGGAGGTCTCCTGCAGCCTTCTCCTCCCCAGGCTGAACACCCCCAATGCTCCCAACAGAGCTCTTCTATGTGAGTCAAATTTTCTCTGCAGCAGGTCAGTGCTGTGTGGTGATCACAGAACCTCAGCATGCTGGGGGTGGGAAGCATAGAATCATAGAATGGTAAGGTTGGAAGTGACCTCAAAGCTCATCTAGTTCCAACCCCCTGCCATAGGCAGGGACACCTCCCACTAGCACAGGTCACTCAGTGCCTCCTCCAACCTGGCCTTGAACACCTCCAGGGAGGGTGTGGAGCACAGAATCACCCAATGTGATCTTTGATCTTCAATC